>JZKD02S1829430.1:0-23454 GCA_000966675.3 Picea glauca
TGCTTGACCCAATAGGGATATCAATTGAGGCACACAACAAAGGTAATTATTCTAGGGGATTGACCTTGAGACCTCTTACATGAAGCTAAAAGAAATCAACCACTTGAACCATCCCTTTGGGATTTCTTGAGAGTACGCACATTAAAAAATTGATAATAATAATAATTTTATTTTAAGGTCACAACCTAGCTAGATGCCAAATTGATGTATGAGATCCCCTTGTTTGTGGGACAAGGGAACCCCTCCATGCAACAATTTGATTGCTTAGCCTACAGAGTTGTACATACCATACCCCCCTCTATATTTGAATCTGTGATATATATGAAATGTATTTTATCCTCGGTTACAAATTTTATTATTTTATATATTATTTATGAGTGTAAGAGATTTATTTTGAATTAAATCTTCATTTGACTATTAAAACAAACAACATATATAGGGATTTAATACAAAAAAGGGAGCCATGAATGCAACATCCACAAGCATGGCTAATTTGTAAACTACCAAGGATATCACATTGGAACAATTCGTCACAAGAGATATTATAATATTATGAAATACTACATTTATGTGGTTTATTTCCTCGGATATCATATTTATTATCTCTAGCTTATGGCTTGAATTTAAGAAATAATTGAAATATAAAAATGAAACAACATGCAAAAAATACACACCATCCACACAAATGAATAGAATATTTGACCTAGGAAACCCAATAAAGGAGAAAACCCAGCTAGAAGGTGAGGCCTATGTTCTGCACTCTTTGCTTCAGTTATAAAATGCACATACAAAGGAATGGAAGCTCGTTATTGAGTTACCTTTTAACATTGTGGCCTCAATAGTTGCTACAAAATCCTCCTCCTTCCTTTATCACACTCATAAAATACCACTCTTAGATGTTTTGCTCAGCTATGAAACAAGATAAAATGCAAAAGAATGGACCCCTTCTCCTCCTAGTAGCATGGTATTTAACGTAACCCTATAGCCATATAGGGGTAGGGTTTTGACTTCCTCCACCCTCAATTGTGATAAGGTTTTGAACCTTATAAAATATTATTAACAATCCACAGGTGGGTAACCCTGTATGTGTGAGTAACATGGACTGACATGGTATCCTCTCATACCATGGTGGTCAACATGGTAGGTTAACTTGCGAGAGACATAACTTTTGCATGCAAGCTCCAATTGACATGATTTTTGCCCCAATGGAGAGGTATCTAAGTGTAGATCAACATCAATGGATATAAGCTAAATATGAGAAATTTTTTACCCCTAAAAATGTCATTTGATGCCTCAAAATGGCTTCAAAAGATTTCAAATCCCAATTTTCCAAACTAGGACCTGTTGTTAAAATGACCCTGCAAGTTGATTCCTCCAAGTTTTTCCACTCTGAAAGCATCAAGATAGATGAAAAATAATATAATGATCTGATCCAAATCATACCTCCCCATTTAAGGAGGCTTTTGGTCCCCAAAATATTTATTGAATGAGGTGAGTAAATTTTTCCTCTACCTTTTCCCTGGAGTACCATTTTTCTTTGCTTGGAAGTTGTCCTTTCAACCCAATCTACTAAAGTTCATGCTACCCATGTATTACAGTTCTAGACTTCTTCTGCAAAATTGTTTCTTCTACCAAATCTACCTAATCATCTGGTGTTAATTTCTCTATGGTAGGTAGTACCTGCTCCTCCTCCTTATCCGACATGGAAGGCCCATAGAGTTCCAGATTCTCCACATTCACTACTGAGTAAATGTGCATGTATGGGGGTATATTGAGTCAGTAGGCGTTATCTACCACCTTCAATGATATCTCGAAAGGGACATACCATATAGCCTTTATCTTCTTACTAGGACTCTATAATATTTCTTTGTTCAACTATAACCAAACCCTGTCTCCCACTTTGAATGACTTCTCAGTTTTGTGTTGATCATGTCTGGCCTTATACTTTTCCTGTGACTTATTCAAAATATCATGTACTTGCAAATGGATCCGCCTAATATTCTCAACAAATTTTTCTTTTCTCAGTGCATCTCTTGCGAGGTCCTCCCTCACTCCTCCTTGTTTTCAGTGTACAACATCCAAGGGTGAAGGTGGAAAATATCCAAAGAAACTTTTAAAAGGTGACTTACCAATATAAGTGTGGATTGCTCTATTATAACAGTATTGTATATAAATCATATTTTAATCCTAGGTATTTGGATGCTTCTTATTGTAACCCCTCAAAATATGCAGCAAAGTCTTGTTGACCACTTATGTCTACCCATATATTTGTGGATAATGTTGTATATCTCTTCAACTTAGTGTCCATCTTCTCCCACAATGTAGTCCAAAATGCATTGAGAAATTTGGTATCCTTGTCTGAGATGATGCTCCTTGGTATCCCAAAGTGCACCCAAACATGTTCAAAGAACTTGTTTGTTGCTTCTTGCCCTTTGTTGGTCTTTTGACAAGGCATGAGAATGCACATCTTGTTGAGCATGTCAACTACCACAAATAGATAGTCATGTCCCTTCCTGGTTGTTGGTAAACCTCCCACAAAATCCATGGAAATTCTTTCCCAAGGTCGAGTGGGTACTAGAAAGGGATGGTATAGACCTTGCTTCCTATTATTGGTCTCACTGGTACAAAAAATTATACATTCTCTAATATATCATGCTACATCTTATTGCATTTTGGTCTAGTACACATACCTTTGTAAGTTAGCAACCATCTTCCCAACACCAAAATGTCTTCCAACTTTGGATGTGTGAACCTCTCTAATCAGCTGCAATATTTCACCTTTAGGAACACATAACTTTCCTAGCTTATAAAATAACTTATTCTGGAGATGATATTCAACCTTATCGTCACCTTATTCGATATGAATTTGGCCCTATAATTTCTAAAACACCTCCTTGAAGTCCTCATATTTTGTGTATACCTCTCTATATTGTTTCTGGGTAAAAGGCTCCATGTGCATCAAAGTTTCGAAAGCTGTAATATTGGATGTGGGTGGTCTTGAAATCATGTTTGTCAAATTTTTTGTGTTGTCTTTCTTATACTTGATGAATAGATGAAACTTTTGTAAAAAACCCATCCACTTGTAATCTCTAGCTTGTTGTAGCTTACTCTAGGCATGCAAATACTATAGTGATTGGTGATATGTGTGGATGATGGTCTCCTTGCCCATCAAATATTTCTTACAGTTCTTGACAGCTTGAACTAGGGCATAGAGTTCCTTGTCATAGGTAGGATAGTTGAGAACCGCCCCATGAAATATTTTAGAATGATAGCATCCATGCCTTCCTCCTTGCATCAAAACTACTCCCATGGCATACCCATTTTCATTTGCCTCCACTTCGAAAGGATTTTGCAAGTTTGGTAATATGAGAATCGATGCTTCACTAATATTTATTTTTATCTCATTGAAAGATTTTTTTTTATTCTTCCCCCACTGGAAACTCTAATAACTCATTGTTATGGCATGGAGTGGTGCAACCATTGTTGAAAATGAGGCTATGAACTTCCACAAGTACTATGTTTCCCCAACAAATATCTTAACTTTAGTGAAAGTTGTAGGAACTCACCATTTCATGATGGCCTCCATTTTTGTTGGATCTATCTTGAGTTCCCCTCCACCTATTATGTAATGCACCCAACCCCCTATTTGAGTCTTATTACCTATATTATTTTCTATGATACCACAAGGTAACATCCCCAACCCCAAGTTGGGCCTTGCCACACAACAATTCTCTTCTCTTTAACCACAATGTAATGTTCCACGTTATCAACAAACTTGGAAATTAGCTTTGATACCAATTATTAACTTGATGTTCCTTGCATATGCAACAAATATGTAGTACAAACAACATACAATTCATGCATAAATATGTACAATTAAATCATACAAAATTAACATAACATACACACAATAATTGGCACATAAACACTTATAAAGGATCATTTATATTTCGTTGTAAATCACCAATTGCATGTAGACCTCAGACGTTCCTCCCAACCATAGACAATGTTGTTCATATGCTGTCAACAACAAGTCACCCCCAAGCTAGGGTTATGACTCCACTAGGGTAAAGGCTACCTAAGCCAGACTAAGGTCTAACCAACATCATAAAACAACACAAATTCAAGTGTCAAATCTAGCAACAATTCCCAGCTCACATCCTCTCATTCCCCACAACCTGTCCCACCCCAAGAAGTGCACCCCTTCTCTACTCAATAGTCCTTCAACTATCCCACTTCCCTTCAAGGGATTTAGCAACATGCTAGCTAGGAAGTCTCATATCTCTATGGCACTTAGAACACAAGGTTTCTTAAGAATTTAGCACCCACTGGCCTATCACATAGGTAAAACCATCCCAGCAACTCTCTCACCTAGATAAATTGCTCCACAGGCCTGACAACCCACTTCTTCAACCCAAACCACAAAGGATTTACTAGGTAAACACAACTTCATTTTCCACACTCTAGGAAAGGTACATATGATGGATGGAAAGACTTGAGGGAATGATAGAATTAATTATTGAATGATGGAATTACACTAATTCCCAACAATATATATGCATGTTCCCTTTTTTACACTTGTCTCTCAAGGAACTAACTTGTCTCCCACTTGGTAATTTGTTCCTTCACTTAGAAACTTATGATAAAATCATTACATAAGACTTTAGGACTTAGGAATAATATTATTATATTCCCTTGTCTTAAGCCTCCTTGACTTATCCCCTCTTCCTTAAGTCGTTAGCCCCCTTTCCCTCTCGTGGAGCCCTAGCCCTCCAGACTCTTTCGTCTGACTTGGTCTACAATAGTGATGTATTTTATTAATATATCTGGGTGTGGTTACATATTACAATGATAGGCTCACTGGTATTTTAGCATCTAGGCTCTACAGCCTAATAATCACACAAGCACTCTGGCTTCAGAGCATATATACAAAGGAACTCTGGCCCAAAACACCCTAGCTCACCAGTCTATAAAGAATATGTACATTTACAATCGGGGTTCATCCTAGGGGTATTACATTCCCCTCCCCCTTATTTATGCATTATGCTTGGTGCATTATATACACATGTACAAACAAAATTCTTCAAAAGGTTTCAAAAATATGTGGGTACTCCTCCCACATGGAATCCTCATGCTCCCAAGTTGCATCTTCAGGACCATAATAGGTCCATTGGACCCTTACCATCCCTATTAATCGATTCCAGAGTATCTTGACTTTCTTATCCAATATGCACATCAACTGAACTCGGAAGTCACCTTCTTGTTCCACCTGAATCACATTCCAATCAATTACATGATTAGCATCAGGAACATACATTTTAAGCAAATACACATGAAACGCATTATGTATGCACATGGATGCAGGAAGTGCAAGCATGTATGCAATGGGACCAATCCTTTGCAGGATCTCAAATGGTCCAAAGTATTCTGCTACCAGTTTTGGTAGCTTCCCAATCTAAGACATGAACTCTTCTTAGCTTTCACTTTCAAGAAAACATGCTCGCCCACTTTAAATTATTTGTGCATTCTACCTTTTTCTGCATAAATTTTCTTCTTATCCTTAGTATCCTTTAAGTTCTTCTTTACTTTCACCATTTGCTCTTCCATTTCTCTGAGTAATTCTGGCCCAACCACTACTCTATCTATTGGGTTGTCTCGACTCATTGGTGCGTTGCATTTCTTCCATATAATGCTTCAAATGGGATCATCTTCAAAGATACATGATACCCATTATTATAGGAAAAATCCACTAAATGTAAATAATCTTCCCATTTTGATGGTTTATCCATCACATACATCCTTAGCATATATTATATCACTTGATTGACCCTTTTTGTTTTCCCATCTGACTTTGGGTGATAATCTATGCTAAAATTCAGATTTTCCCCAAATCCTTTATATAATCCCTTTCAAAAATTTGATGTAAACTTAGGATCTTTGTGAGAAACAATTGCCTTCAGCACACCATGTAGCCTGTTGATTTCTCTCATGTAAATCTCTGCAATATTTGTTTCCTTGTGAGTTAATTTTACTAAAATAAATTGAGCAGCTTTAGTTAACTTATCCACCACCACCATGATGGAATCATGTTGCTTCATTGTTCTTGGATGCTTGGTGATAAAAGCAATTGTCACCACTTCCCATTTCCACTCAGGAATGGGCAATGGTTGTATAAATCCATCTATATGTCTATTCTCAACCTTGACCTTTTGACATTCTAGACCTATGGCTATATAATCAACCACCTCTTTCTTCATACCAGGCCAAAAATATTGGTTCTTGACAGCTACAATTGTTTTTTGGTAACATGGGTGCACGTTACGCATTTCTCTTAGCACCATATTTTTTAGCTCCTGATATTTAGGCACATAAACTATGCCCCTATATATGATGATTCCATCCTCTCTCAACTCATAATCTGTAAGTTTCTGCTGAAAATTACCTTGTTGTAATATTTATTTTGTCTTCATATAATGTTGATCTGATTTTCCAACTTCCAAAATAATGTCTTTCAAACAGATTTGTAATTGTGTACATGCGAAGGGTCGTAACATGCATCTCATGCACCCGCCTACTGAGTTCATCAACCACCTTGTTCTATGTGACTTTGATATGCTTTATATCAAATTCATACTCACAAAGGAATTCCATCCATCTATTTTTCCTAACATTCAAAGTTGGTTGTCTAAACAAATATTTTAGACCATTATGGTCTGTCCTCATCTCAAATATTTTTCCCATGAGATAATGCCTCCACATATTCAAGGCATGAACTATAGATTCCAATTATAAATCATGAGTGGCATAGTGTCTCTCATGCTCTTTTAACTTTCTTGACTCATAGCATATCACATGCCTATTTGGCTAATGTCTCCCCCAAGTCATTCCTTGCAAGCATCAATGCACATAATAAAGTCTCCATTTGGATCAACAATATTCAATATTGATGCACTTGTCAATAAATTATTCAAGTCTTGAAATATTTCTTCGCATTCGAAAGTCCACTTGAATTCCACACCCTTCTTTTGTAAAGAAGTGATTGGATGTGCAATCCTTGAGAAGCCTTCAATAAACCTTTTTTAATAATCTACAAGTCCCATGAATGATCTCACCTCTTAGACATTATTTGGTGTTGGCCATCCTTCAATGTATTTTATCTTCTCGGGATCCATTGCCATCCCATCCTCTAAAATAATATGGCCCAAATAATGAATCTTCCTCTGATAAAATGAGCACTTGATCAACTTTGCATGCAGTCGATACTCCCTTAATACTTGTAGCACCATCCTCAAGTGCTACTCATGCTCTTCTTCAAATTTAGAGTAGATAAGTATATCATCCAAGAAGACAATGACAAACTTATCCAAGTAATTTCTAAAAATTCCATTAATCAAACACATGAAGACAACATGTTCATTTGACAACCCAAATGGCACCACTGTAAAATCATAAGGGCCATACCTTGTTCTGTATGATGTATTGTTGATATCTTGTTTTTTAATCCTCACTTAATGATAGCTTGACCCGAGGTCAATCTTGGAAAATATCTTTGCATCTTTTAGTTGATAAAAAATATCATATATCATTGGCAAAGGATACTTGTTACTCATAGTCACCTTGTTCAGCTGCCTAAAATCATCACATAGCATAAAATTTCCATCCTTCTTCTTCACAAATAACACCAGGGCACCCCAAGGTGACACACTTGGGTGTATATACCCATTCTTTAAAATATGTTCAAGCTGCATTTGCAATTCCTTTAGTTTTGGTGTACTCGTCCTATAAGGATTCTTAGACACTGGGGCAACTCCAGGCATCATATTAATAGATAAATCTACACCTCTCTTGGGTTGAAACCTCGATATCTCTCTAAATACATATTCAAAGTATTTCAAGATAGGATGTTTTTCAATACTTGGCACTTTATCCTTAGTTTCCTCTTCCATTTGAGCTTCATAAATTTGGAATCCTTTCATGAAGCTTATTTTTAGTTGCAAAGCTTAAATTTCTCTGATAGACATTGCCCTTCGAATACCTTGAACTATTCCCAAGTTCCCTTCTTCATCCAAATAAGTGAAGGCCTTGTTATAGAAATCTAGGACATCATGATGCCTATCTAACCAATCCATACCAATTAGGAAATCATATGAACCTAAAGGTATGATGTTCAAATATGCCTTTGTGATCATTCCATTCATGTCCATTGAATAATCCTTAACCAACTCATTGATTCTTATTTTAGCTCTTGTAGCTAACTGAACTAGAAAGATTTCCCAATCTTGCTTCTTTTCAAGTGAAATATTTCAAAAATATTAGAATCTATGTAACTATGACTAACTCATGAATCAATTAAAATAGCTATAGGTTGATCATTGATATTACCTTCCACTTCAATTATATGAAATTGAAATTCAGCTTGCTTGTTGTTCAAGGTTGCATAGACCCTTGGCATGCTTCTACCCATATCCTCTCATGTTGTACATTGTAAGAAATCTCAACTCTTTCTCCTCTATGAGGGAAATCTCTATACATGTGATCTCCCTCACAACCCCAACATTTAATAGGATGCTTCCTTGGCCTTTTCCCTAATGTCTCTATCATTCTGGCTTCATTTTGAGTTGGTTTCCCTTGAGAACTATTTCTAAATAATGGTGGCTTGTGCCCTTTCTTCCTCTACTCCATATTACATTTCTTCTTGTCTTCCCAAGCCTTTTGGAAAGTTGGTCTTCCTCTATGTTGATCATAAAGAAACTTTTCTCTCCTGATTGCTTCCTCCAATGTCTTGGGATCATCATATTATATCTTATCATTGCATATTGATGGTATCCCACTCAAGAACCTTTGAATCTTGACTTTCTCATCCTTGATGAAGTCAACATACCTCAGAAGATCCAAGAATATTCTCTCATACTCATTCATGGTCATGCTTCCAAGCTTGAGTTCAAATAAATCCTTCATCTTCCTATCATAATAATGCTTGGACAAGTATTTCTTCTGAAAAATACTTTTTGAACTACCTCAAAGTGATGTTCTTCTCATCAATGTGCTTTAATTGCATGAGCTAGTCCCACCACATTGATGCCTTTCCCTTCAACTAGTAAATTGAAATTTTTCCTTCTGCTTGTGAGGAATAATTGTGCAATTGGAAATAAATTCTCATACCTAACAACCAAACCTCAACATCTTCATATTTCCTTTGCTCACCATCAAAGGTAGGATGTCTGATCTTCCTCATCTCACCTTGTAACTCATATACTCCAGACCTTCTCTTATGCTTTCTGACAAAAGAAAAACTTTGACTACTTTCTGCTCTTCTAACTGAGTGCCTTGGTGAGTGATGATCATGTCTACCAACACTCCTATATTCTTCTTTTTTGAAATGAGATCTGTGATCCTTTGATCTTCTCGAGTTTGTCCAAGCTCTGCAACAACTTGACGTTGAATCCATTTTTTTTACTCATAATATTTCATAAGCCTCTCATTGTCAACTTTATAGCTCAACACATCTCTTTGTAGACTCTTTATTGTCTCAACCAAATTTATACTCTCCTCTTTTCCTTCTCCATGCCCATTTGATTATGTCCCTACATTACCCATGCTAACATACAATCCCCTGACTTCATCTTCATGGCTGCAAGTTCTCTGTGCATCTTCCATGTCTCTGGTCTCTCTACTGAATTCTTATCTGGTTTATTTTTGCCCCTTAATGATGAAAAATGTGCATGCAATAGAATTTGTTAGACTAAATAATTCAACAAATCTATAAAATTATGCACATTTTTCCCCTTTAAGTGCACTAGAATTATTCTTTCATCTTGCTTATGAATTTTACTACTCAATTCACATTTTTGGATGCATATGTAGATGCATCTATCTGATACCTTTCCAATGACTATTTCCTTTCTCAATTTTTAGTTTTGAGCAACAAGTTATAGCCATTTGAATATTATTAATTTCCTCATTTTTGGTACAAAATGATACATGTGTCTTCTACCTCATCATGTACACTTTTAGGTATCAATATTCCCAATCTAACTCCATGGATGTCTCCTACAATCCAAGATATTTACAAATACTTATCTTGTGCCCAAAAATGACTTCTGAGAAGGGAGTTATGCCTTCTAGAAGTCAANGGAAACCCAATAAAGGAGAAAACCCAGCTAGAAGGTGAGGCCTATGTTCTGCACTCTTTGCTTCAGTTATAAAATGCACATACAAAGGAATGGAAGCTCGTTATTGAGTTACCTTTTAACATTGTGGCCTCAATAGTTGCTACAAAATCCTCCTCCTTCCTTTATCACACTCATAAAATACCACTCTTAGATGTTTTGCTCAGCTATGAAACAAGATAAAATGCAAAAGAATGGACCCCTTCTCCTCCTAGTAGCATGGTATTTAACGTAACCCTATAGCCATATAGGGGTAGGGTTTTGACTTCCTCCACCCTCAATTGTGATAAGGTTTTGAACCTTATAAAATATTATTAACAATCCACAGGTGGGTAACCCTGTATGTGTGAGTAACATGGACTGACATGGTATCCTCTCATACCATGGTGGTCAACATGGTAGGTTAACTTGCGAGAGACATAACTTTTGCATGCAAGCTCCAATTGACATGATTTTTGCCCCAATGGAGAGGTATCTAAGTGTAGATCAACATCAATGGATATAAGCTAAATATGAGAAATTTTTTACCCCTAAAAATGTCATTTGATGCCTCAAAATGGCTTCAAAAGATTTCAAATCCCAATTTTCCAAACTAGGACCTGTTGTTAAAATGACCCTGCAAGTTGATTCCTCCAAGTTTTTCCACTCTGAAAGCATCAAGATAGATGAAAAATAATATAATGATCTGATCCAAATCATACCTCCCCATTTAAGGAGGCTTTTGGTCCCCAAAATATTTATTGAATGAGGTGAGTAAATTTTTCCTCTACCTTTTCCCTGGAGTACCATTTTTCTTTGCTTGGAAGTTGTCCTTTCAACCCAATCTACTAAAGTTCATGCTACCCATGTATTACAGTTCTAGACTTCTTCTGCAAAATTGTTTCTTCTACCAAATCTACCTAATCATCTGGTGTTAATTTCTCTATGGTAGGTAGTACCTGCTCCTCCTCCTTATCCGACATGGAAGGCCCATAGAGTTCCAGATTCTCCACATTCACTACTGAGTAAATGTGCATGTATGGGGGTATATTGAGTCAGTAGGCGTTATCTACCACCTTCAATGATATCTCGAAAGGGACATACCATATAGCCTTTATCTTCTTACTAGGACTCTATAATATTTCTTTGTTCAACTATAACCAAACCCTGTCTCCCACTTTGAATGACTTCTCAGTTTTGTGTTGATCATGTCTGGCCTTATACTTTTCCTGTGACTTATTCAAAATATCATGTACTTGCAAATGGATCCGCCTAATATTCTCAACAAATTTTTCTTTTCTCAGTGCATCTCTTGCGAGGTCCTCCCTCACTCCTCCTTGTTTTCAGTGTACAACATCCAAGGGTGAAGGTGGAAAATATCCAAAGAAACTTTTAAAAGGTGACTTACCAATATAAGTGTGGATTGCTCTATTATAACAGTATTGTATATAAATCATATTTTAATCCTAGGTATTTGGATGCTTCTTATTGTAACCCCTCAAAATATGCAGCAAAGTCTTGTTGACCACTTATGTCTACCCATATATTTGTGGATAATGTTGTATATCTCTTCAACTTAGTGTCCATCTTCTCCCACAATGTAGTCCAAAATGCATTGAGAAATTTGGTATCCTTGTCTGAGATGATGCTCCTTGGTATCCCAAAGTGCACCCAAACATGTTCAAAGAACTTGTTTGTTGCTTCTTGCCCTTTGTTGGTCTTTTGACAAGGCATGAGAATGCACATCTTGTTGAGCATGTCAACTACCACAAATAGATAGTCATGTCCCTTCCTGGTTGTTGGTAAACCTCCCACAAAATCCATGGAAATTCTTTCCCAAGGTCGAGTGGGTACTAGAAAGGGATGGTATAGACCTTGCTTCCTATTATTGGTCTCACTGGTACAAAAAATTATACATTCTCTAATATATCATGCTACATCTTATTGCATTTTGGTCTAGTACACATACCTTTGTAAGTTAGCAACCATCTTCCCAACACCAAAATGTCTTCCAACTTTGGATGTGTGAACCTCTCTAATCAGCTGCAATATTTCACCTTTAGGAACACATAACTTTCCTAGCTTATAAAATAACTTATTCTGGAGATGATATTCAACCTTATCGTCACCTTATTCGATATGAATTTGGCCCTATAATTTCTAAAACACCTCCTTGAAGTCCTCATATTTTGTGTATACCTCTCTATATTGTTTCTGGGTAAAAGGCTCCATGTGCATCAAAGTTTCGAAAGCTGTAATATTGGATGTGGGTGGTCTTGAAATCATGTTTGTCAAATTTTTTGTGTTGTCTTTCTTATACTTGATGAATAGATGAAACTTTTGTAAAAAACCCATCCACTTGTAATCTCTAGCTTGTTGTAGCTTACTCTAGGCATGCAAATACTATAGTGATTGGTGATATGTGTGGATGATGGTCTCCTTGCCCATCAAATATTTCTTACAGTTCTTGACAGCTTGAACTAGGGCATAGAGTTCCTTGTCATAGGTAGGATAGTTGAGAACCGCCCCATGAAATATTTTAGAATGATAGCATCCATGCCTTCCTCCTTGCATCAAAACTACTCCCATGGCATACCCATTTTCATTTGCCTCCACTTCGAAAGGATTTTGCAAGTTTGGTAATATGAGAATCGATGCTTCACTAATATTTATTTTTATCTCATTGAAAGATTTTTTTTTATTCTTCCCCCACTGGAAACTCTAATAACTCATTGTTATGGCATGGAGTGGTGCAACCATTGTTGAAAATGAGGCTATGAACTTCCACAAGTACTATGTTTCCCCAACAAATATCTTAACTTTAGTGAAAGTTGTAGGAACTCACCATTTCATGATGGCCTCCATTTTTGTTGGATCTATCTTGAGTTCCCCTCCACCTATTATGTAATGCACCCAACCCCCTATTTGAGTCTTATTACCTATATTATTTTCTATGATACCACAAGGTAACATCCCCAACCCCAAGTTGGGCCTTGCCACACAACAATTCTCTTCTCTTTAACCACAATGTAATGTTCCACGTTATCAACAAACTTGGAAATTAGCTTTGATACCAATTATTAACTTGATGTTCCTTGCATATGCAACAAATATGTAGTACAAACAACATACAATTCATGCATAAATATGTACAATTAAATCATACAAAATTAACATAACATACACACAATAATTGGCACATAAACACTTATAAAGGATCATTTATATTTCGTTGTAAATCACCAATTGCATGTAGACCTCAGACGTTCCTCCCAACCATAGACAATGTTGTTCATATGCTGTCAACAACAAGTCACCCCCAAGCTAGGGTTATGACTCCACTAGGGTAAAGGCTACCTAAGCCAGACTAAGGTCTAACCAACATCATAAAACAACACAAATTCAAGTGTCAAATCTAGCAACAATTCCCAGCTCACATCCTCTCATTCCCCACAACCTGTCCCACCCCAAGAAGTGCACCCCTTCTCTACTCAATAGTCCTTCAACTATCCCACTTCCCTTCAAGGGATTTAGCAACATGCTAGCTAGGAAGTCTCATATCTCTATGGCACTTAGAACACAAGGTTTCTTAAGAATTTAGCACCCACTGGCCTATCACATAGGTAAAACCATCCCAGCAACTCTCTCACCTAGATAAATTGCTCCACAGGCCTGACAACCCACTTCTTCAACCCAAACCACAAAGGATTTACTAGGTAAACACAACTTCATTTTCCACACTCTAGGAAAGGTACATATGATGGATGGAAAGACTTGAGGGAATGATAGAATTAATTATTGAATGATGGAATTACACTAATTCCCAACAATATATATGCATGTTCCCTTTTTTACACTTGTCTCTCAAGGAACTAACTTGTCTCCCACTTGGTAATTTGTTCCTTCACTTAGAAACTTATGATAAAATCATTACATAAGACTTTAGGACTTAGGAATAATATTATTATATTCCCTTGTCTTAAGCCTCCTTGACTTATCCCCTCTTCCTTAAGTCGTTAGCCCCCTTTCCCTCTCGTGGAGCCCTAGCCCTCCAGACTCTTTCGTCTGACTTGGTCTACAATAGTGATGTATTTTATTAATATATCTGGGTGTGGTTACATATTACAATGATAGGCTCACTGGTATTTTAGCATCTAGGCTCTACAGCCTAATAATCACACAAGCACTCTGGCTTCAGAGCATATATACAAAGGAACTCTGGCCCAAAACACCCTAGCTCACCAGTCTATAAAGAATATGTACATTTACAATCGGGGTTCATCCTAGGGGTATTACATTCCCCTCCCCCTTATTTATGCATTATGCTTGGTGCATTATATACACATGTACAAACAAAATTCTTCAAAAGGTTTCAAAAATATGTGGGTACTCCTCCCACATGGAATCCTCATGCTCCCAAGTTGCATCTTCAGGACCATAATAGGTCCATTGGACCCTTACCATCCCTATTAATCGATTCCAGAGTATCTTGACTTTCTTATCCAATATGCACATCAACTGAACTCGGAAGTCACCTTCTTGTTCCACCTGAATCACATTCCAATCAATTACATGATTAGCATCAGGAACATACATTTTAAGCAAATACACATGAAACGCATTATGTATGCACATGGATGCAGGAAGTGCAAGCATGTATGCAATGGGACCAATCCTTTGCAGGATCTCAAATGGTCCAAAGTATTCTGCTACCAGTTTTGGTAGCTTCCCAATCTAAGACATGAACTCTTCTTAGCTTTCACTTTCAAGAAAACATGCTCGCCCACTTTAAATTATTTGTGCATTCTACCTTTTTCTGCATAAATTTTCTTCTTATCCTTAGTATCCTTTAAGTTCTTCTTTACTTTCACCATTTGCTCTTCCATTTCTCTGAGTAATTCTGGCCCAACCACTACTCTATCTATTGGGTTGTCTCGACTCATTGGTGCGTTGCATTTCTTCCATATAATGCTTCAAATGGGATCATCTTCAAAGATACATGATACCCATTATTATAGGAAAAATCCACTAAATGTAAATAATCTTCCCATTTTGATGGTTTATCCATCACATACATCCTTAGCATATATTATATCACTTGATTGACCCTTTTTGTTTTCCCATCTGACTTTGGGTGATAATCTATGCTAAAATTCAGATTTTCCCCAAATCCTTTATATAATCCCTTTCAAAAATTTGATGTAAACTTAGGATCTTTGTGAGAAACAATTGCCTTCAGCACACCATGTAGCCTGTTGATTTCTCTCATGTAAATCTCTGCAATATTTGTTTCCTTGTGAGTTAATTTTACTAAAATAAATTGAGCAGCTTTAGTTAACTTATCCACCACCACCATGATGGAATCATGTTGCTTCATTGTTCTTGGATGCTTGGTGATAAAAGCAATTGTCACCACTTCCCATTTCCACTCAGGAATGGGCAATGGTTGTATAAATCCATCTATATGTCTATTCTCAACCTTGACCTTTTGACATTCTAGACCTATGGCTATATAATCAACCACCTCTTTCTTCATACCAGGCCAAAAATATTGGTTCTTGACAGCTACAATTGTTTTTTGGTAACATGGGTGCACGTTACGCATTTCTCTTAGCACCATATTTTTTAGCTCCTGATATTTAGGCACATAAACTATGCCCCTATATATGATGATTCCATCCTCTCTCAACTCATAATCTGTAAGTTTCTGCTGAAAATTACCTTGTTGTAATATTTATTTTGTCTTCATATAATGTTGATCTGATTTTCCAACTTCCAAAATAATGTCTTTCAAACAGATTTGTAATTGTGTACATGCGAAGGGTCGTAACATGCATCTCATGCACCCGCCTACTGAGTTCATCAACCACCTTGTTCTATGTGACTTTGATATGCTTTATATCAAATTCATACTCACAAAGGAATTCCATCCATCTATTTTTCCTAACATTCAAAGTTGGTTGTCTAAACAAATATTTTAGACCATTATGGTCTGTCCTCATCTCAAATATTTTTCCCATGAGATAATGCCTCCACATATTCAAGGCATGAACTATAGATTCCAATTATAAATCATGAGTGGCATAGTGTCTCTCATGCTCTTTTAACTTTCTTGACTCATAGCATATCACATGCCTATTTGGCTAATGTCTCCCCCAAGTCATTCCTTGCAAGCATCAATGCACATAATAAAGTCTCCATTTGGATCAACAATATTCAATATTGATGCACTTGTCAATAAATTATTCAAGTCTTGAAATATTTCTTCGCATTCGAAAGTCCACTTGAATTCCACACCCTTCTTTTGTAAAGAAGTGATTGGATGTGCAATCCTTGAGAAGCCTTCAATAAACCTTTTTTAATAATCTACAAGTCCCATGAATGATCTCACCTCTTAGACATTATTTGGTGTTGGCCATCCTTCAATGTATTTTATCTTCTCGGGATCCATTGCCATCCCATCCTCTAAAATAATATGGCCCAAATAATGAATCTTCCTCTGATAAAATGAGCACTTGATCAACTTTGCATGCAGTCGATACTCCCTTAATACTTGTAGCACCATCCTCAAGTGCTACTCATGCTCTTCTTCAAATTTAGAGTAGATAAGTATATCATCCAAGAAGACAATGACAAACTTATCCAAGTAATTTCTAAAAATTCCATTAATCAAACACATGAAGACAACATGTTCATTTGACAACCCAAATGGCACCACTGTAAAATCATAAGGGCCATACCTTGTTCTGTATGATGTATTGTTGATATCTTGTTTTTTAATCCTCACTTAATGATAGCTTGACCCGAGGTCAATCTTGGAAAATATCTTTGCATCTTTTAGTTGATAAAAAATATCATATATCATTGGCAAAGGATACTTGTTACTCATAGTCACCTTGTTCAGCTGCCTAAAATCATCACATAGCATAAAATTTCCATCCTTCTTCTTCACAAATAACACCAGGGCACCCCAAGGTGACACACTTGGGTGTATATACCCATTCTTTAAAATATGTTCAAGCTGCATTTGCAATTCCTTTAGTTTTGGTGTACTCGTCCTATAAGGATTCTTAGACACTGGGGCAACTCCAGGCATCATATTAATAGATAAATCTACACCTCTCTTGGGTTGAAACCTCGATATCTCTCTAAATACATATTCAAAGTATTTCAAGATAGGATGTTTTTCAATACTTGGCACTTTATCCTTAGTTTCCTCTTCCATTTGAGCTTCATAAATTTGGAATCCTTTCATGAAGCTTATTTTTAGTTGCAAAGCTTAAATTTCTCTGATAGACATTGCCCTTCGAATACCTTGAACTATTCCCAAGTTCCCTTCTTCATCCAAATAAGTGAAGGCCTTGTTATAGAAATCTAGGACATCATGATGCCTATCTAACCAATCCATACCAATTAGGAAATCATATGAACCTAAAGGTATGATGTTCAAATATGCCTTTGTGATCATTCCATTCATGTCCATTGAATAATCCTTAACCAACTCATTGATTCTTATTTTAGCTCTTGTAGCTAACTGAACTAGAAAGATTTCCCAATCTTGCTTCTTTTCAAGTGAAATATTTCAAAAATATTAGAATCTATGTAACTATGACTAACTCATGAATCAATTAAAATAGCTATAGGTTGATCATTGATATTACCTTCCACTTCAATTATATGAAATTGAAATTCAGCTTGCTTGTTGTTCAAGGTTGCATAGACCCTTGGCATGCTTCTACCCATATCCTCTCATGTTGTACATTGTAAGAAATCTCAACTCTTTCTCCTCTATGAGGGAAATCTCTATACATGTGATCTCCCTCACAACCCCAACATTTAATAGGATGCTTCCTTGGCCTTTTCCCTAATGTCTCTATCATTCTGGCTTCATTTTGAGTTGGTTTCCCTTGAGAACTATTTCTAAATAATGGTGGCTTGTGCCCTTTCTTCCTCTACTCCATATTACATTTCTTCTTGTCTTCCCAAGCCTTTTGGAAAGTTGGTCTTCCTCTATGTTGATCATAAAGAAACTTTTCTCTCCTGATTGCTTCCTCCAATGTCTTGGGATCATCATATTATATCTTATCATTGCATATTGATGGTATCCCACTCAAGAACCTTTGAATCTTGACTTTCTCATCCTTGATGAAGTCAACATACCTCAGAAGATCCAAGAATATTCTCTCATACTCATTCATGGTCATGCTTCCAAGCTTGAGTTCAAATAAATCCTTCATCTTCCTATCATAATAATGCTTGGACAAGTATTTCTTCTGAAAATTACTTTTTGAACTACCTCAAAGTGATGTTCTTCTCATCAATGTGCTTTAATTGCATGAGCTAGTCCCACCACATTGATGCCTTTCCCTTCAACTAGTAAATTGAAATTTTTCCTTTTGCTTGTGAGGAATAATTGTGCAATTGGAAATAAATTCTCATACCTGACAACCAAACCTCAGCATCTTCATATTTTCTTTTCTCACCATCAAAGGTAGGAGGTCTGATCTTCCTCATCTCACCTTGTAACTCATATACTCCAGACCTTCTCTTATGCTTTCTGACAAAAGAAAAACTTGGACTACTTTTTTCTTTTCTAACTGAGTGCCTTGGTGAGTGATGATTATGTCTACCAACACTCCTAGATTCTTCCTTTTTGAAATGAGATCTGTGATCCTTTGATCTTCTCGAGTTTGTCCAAGCTCTGCAACAACTTGATGTTGAATCCATTTTTTTACTCATAATATTTCATAAGACTCTTATTGTCAACTTTATAGCTCAACACATCTCTTTGTAGACTCTTTATTGTCTCAACCAAATTTATACTCTCCTCTTTTCCTTCTCCATGCCCATTTGATTATGCCCCTGCATTACCCATGCTAACATACAATCCCCTGACTTCATCTTCATGGCTGCAAGTTCTCTATGCATCTTCCATGTCTCTGGTCTCTCTACTGAATTCTTATCTGGTTTATTTTTGCCCCTTAATGATGAAAAATGTGCATGCAATAGAATTTGTTAGACTAAATAATTCAACAAATCTATAAAATTATGCACATTTTTCCCCTTTAAGTGCACTAGAATTATTCTTTCATCTTGCTTATGAATTTTACTACTCAATTCACATTTTTGGATGCATATGTAGATGCATCTATCTGATACCTTTCCAATGACTATTTCCTTTCTCAATTTTTAGTTTTGAGCAACAAGTTATAGCCATTTGAATATTATTAATTTCCTCATTTTTGGTACAAAATGATACATGTGTCTTCTACCTCATCATGTACACTTTTAGGTATCAATATTCCCAATCTAACTCCATGGATGTCTCCTACAATCCAAGATATTTACAAATACTTATCTTGTGCCCAAAAATGACTTCTGAGAAGGGAGTTATGCCTTCTAGAAGTCAATTGGTACATGAAACATACCCTTATGTTACGAGGAAAATCTCTCTATGGCATGGGGTAAACCACAATAGACGGAAATGAATGTAGAAATAAACTTGAATCTCGGGTATGCTATATAAACAAATATGCTAACAAGACTCAATAAAGAGCCTACCTCGTCTAGATGTTCAATGAAGTCCACCGTTGAGCACTTGACTCAAGGCGATACACCTGCAACTTGTACTCAACAACAAGAAATGAAAGCATATGGTGATAATTTATAAAGTTAGCATAATCCATCAATATTCATAACAAATATGTGCATGGAATAACAATTCAAATATTTGCAAGAAATTAATTGGACGAGAAAAGAGCATTTCTATTAAAATGTAAGAAGCATAAGTGAATGAATTATAAACTTCCATGCCGGCACGGTTCGGAATCAAGAAACTAAGTCCCTTCCAAGTGGGCCTCCACCACTTCAATCCTCCACCAAAGGCAAGCTCATATAAGAGAGACAATGAGGTTCTCAATCAAGTAGGGAAGAGCTTGGGGGTTGAACAATGTGTTCAGAATTAAAAGGATAAAGGGATGCAGACTCAATATGAAGTGAATAATTTCTCTAGAGTAGCCTTTCTATCAAAGTTGAATTCTTCTCCTCTTTTCCATAGCTTGGATATGGCCCATTTATATCCTTCAAATGGAACTGAAGGGCCGATTCAGAACGTTTACAGTATATGGAAGGTCAAGGATCATGGATCTCGTGACGTGACATGGAAACCCGACACCATTTTTAATTTTGGGCACAAAAACTAATGTACACAGGTTGTAATGGTGCAACCTGTATATATGCATGTTGTATAATAGTTAGGGAACGTATATGTGGAAACATATTATTTTTATCTCTAGGAACAACAAAAAGGGACTTCAAGTCTGCATAGGGAAATGGAAAAAGGCCTTCTGATAAAAATTGCATAGGGTGAGGAAAATATTGCTATAACAGATGCCCCCTAATGTGTGAGGTCATAGGAGTATCTGCGATGGCTGAAATACATTATAATACCCAGAAGTGGAGTAATGGAGACCCAGCTGGAAGAACTAGTTTCTCATGAGAATATTACAATCTGTATTGATTTTGCGCACATGGCTGCCAATTTGAATTACATTGCAGATCCATGTGAAAATATACCAAACAATTGTTCATGGCCATGAATAAGCAACAAAAAGGTGGCTATATGCAAAAGTTTTTCATACTCATGAACAAGGCCCAGTAAAACCAGTCTCAGAATCAATCTAAAGATGTTTGTATACAATGGAGTACAATCTGATCTCCCATGATCACTGAAGTCACATAGGTACTAGTCTAATGAAAGATAGCAACAACTCAGGAAAGCTATGACTATGAACTGATGTCTTCAAGTATTCTACATGATCTGCCAAAGGTGCAAGTATACATCATGTGAATAAAGGAGTTGAGGTCGAACACAATGAGACTTCATTTGATTACCAGTAATTAAGGTATATTGTTAACAAACATGAGACAACCTACCGATAATGAAACTAGGTATCAAGGCACCGAGTACATTCTTACAAGTTTGAATAAAGATGTCAAGGTCAAACAATTGAAGAATCCATCGATCAAGAGACATTGATGTATTCTCAACTGTCAATGGTAGGAGAACCTGCCACTAATGACTACAAGACTCTAGGTACTCATAGGACTCTAGGTCTCGTTTCTAGAATAGATGGGTTAAAGTCAATGGAAGGATACCTAATGAAAGGAAATCATTGAGACATATCTCATCATTCAGCATGAGGTACAAAGTAGGAGCTTGATGATTTGGAGGAAATCGGATGAAGAGCATGTTCACGAACCAACGACCATGTGCATATTTCGCGTGGGCCAGATGCAAGCAGTACATGAAAAAGACCCTCTGAATAGTATCCAATAAGGAAAATTGTTGACAAAGGCGACGAAACCATCAATAAGGCTAATGGAATCCAAGACACTGCATGAATCCCAATGTGTGAATATATTTCTTGCAGTAGAACATAAGGGAAACCCCCCAGTCAGCGACCAATGATGAAATGTCGACTATTGGGTTCAAGGTTACCTACCAATGATGAAAGTAGGGACAAGGTGCATGGTAGGACTGCAGTTTCATGTAACTCTAAGACACACTGAGTGTATGGCTGACATGAAAAGTCAAGAGTTTTGAGGAATGGCCGACACAGATTGATAGACATCCTTTGAAGACTCTGGCAGCATAGACTCAATGATGAAACTTTGTGATGCAGGAGGCACCAATCAAACTCTCCATAAGGACTGAAAGAGTAACCAGTTGGGGGAGTAAACTCTAAGTAATGAGCTCAGCTTCCTAAGGTCATTCTAAACCCAAAATTTTGATGACAAATGGATTCTAAAATTTGTGTGCTATGTTCAAAGGTGACACGACTGCTTCCAATATAACATAATATTATTTTCTCGCTCGTCTTTTTTTGTTTTTTTCATAGTCAAATGAATGTTATGATACAGAGGAGGAAACGAGTGTTGCAAGTAAGAAATTAGTTCCAACAGTGGAACATACCTATGCTCAATGCAAGTAGGTGCATGCAGGAGATGGGCACTCGGGGGAACATTTCCTCTTGGGTATAGGGTGTCAAGCTACAAAGGATATAAAAAAGGCTCTACTTGGCTGATTATGCAAACTGTTGAGGTGATAGGCTTATAATGCAAAAGCGAGAATTGTAAATAGGCTCAATACTACAAGCAAGAGAATGATATGCAATTACAACTTAACTCCAAAGAATGTCCTTTTTCATAAATTTAGACCCCTAGGCCCGAAAAAGTATAAAACAATACCCAAGAAAACTCTTCTAGCCACTAGTGACTAGAGTATTCCTTTTTCAAAATTAGTTTATTTGGTCCGAAAAAGGGTTAAACTTACACCAAATAGACCTCCTTTCAAATCCAATTAATGAGTTTGAAAGAGACAAGTTCACTCAACAATATTTTCTCTTTTTGAGAGAGTCGGAAAAGTGCTTAAACAAGGCTCAGGGATGTTGTTCTACACAACATATCATAGGGGAGGCCAGGGCTCTCGTGCAGGACTTTTGTCGAAATTAAGTAACTCACAAATAGCTAACACAATATTGGGAAAACCCAAAGCTTTCCAAGTCAAGGAGGATAAAATACTTGCAGAGGTTACCTTATATACAATATATCGAAGAATTATGCTTATATGGAAGGGTGTAGAAGAAGGAAGTTGAGGCTCTACAAGATCATTCCAATCAAAGGAAACCACCCTAAGACTTGGAGGGAGCGTACTCGAAGAGAGTGGAATGCTTCCTTGTGCAGAAGGTATAGAACTAGAAATTCTAAGGACATGGTAGAAAGACTCATCACCCCCCAAAAGAATAGTGGGATTAACCGAAGATTGCATCAGAAGTGTCATTTCCTTAGACTTGTCACTCTCCAAGAATAGAGCAGGATCGAATGAAGATTGCATCGGCATGACCACTTCTTCAACCATTGGTTGAATAGGATGCAAGAAAACAAGGTCAAGAGATGCATCACCCCCAAAAATAGGAGTGGTGTTGGTCAAATATTGCATCGTTGCAACCGTTGGTTGAATAGGATGGAAGACAACATGGTCAAGAAACGAATCACCCCCCAAAAGAAGAGTGGGATTAGACGAATATTTCATTAGCACAACCGATGTATCAACCAAAGAAGGATTAGAATGTTGGGAAACCAGAGACGACTCAGAACCCGAAGGGCCCCCAAGCAAGGACCATGCTTCTTGTACCATTGCAATAGTATGGAACAAATGAGTAAGGTGGTATCCTTTGCAAAGTCTACAAAGGAACTTAGGCTTACGTCTTATACATTGAGGCTTCTCAATCATATGAATTCCTCC
>JZKD02S1829430.1:23464-49475 GCA_000966675.3 Picea glauca
ATAATAATCATGAGCACAAATAAACATATAATCAATGATGAAATGAAACTCATGGAGATGGGTGGGAAGGAGAAAATCATGGTGGAAAGAATAACCACAAGCCTGATCGATCCATCTCTAAATAGGAATATTTCACATAGATGATGGCTCATCTTCATCTTCACTTAAACCATCATTGCTTCCTGAATATTGAGAGGAGATGAGAGATCGGAAGAAAACAATATGGATTTCCAAAGAAGAATGAAGGCAAGGGATAGCCTCATGTTCGAAGAAAGAAATGATCCTACTACTGAAAAATTGTTTCCCTTTAATTTGCATATCCTTGCAAAATTACTTAGGAAAAAAAATATGATTGCTTTGCAACATGAGTCTTTGACTTCTCTGGGATGACCACGTCCTTGTATCCATCAAATCCTCGGCACAAATATGGTTGGAAATATTCATAGAACAAATCTAAATCCTCAAAAGGATATGAATCACAACTCCTAGGGGATGACTGAAAGTTATCATGACTGTATGGTGACAAGCCATCCTCAACTGGGTGGAATAAATCTATGACCATATCATCATTAGGCTGCCAAGAATCTGAATCATATGTGCATGAATACCATTCCTCCAAATATGACAACTCAACCCTCATTCCTTGAGAACTACCCTCAATGTCATAAATGGGTTCTTTGTCAAAATTCAATCCCACATCCCATCTATGTCTCCCGATCTGTATGAATTCATCGGTGTGTTTATTAACTATGTCAGAGAAGTCCTCCACAAAAGCATCTGCATGATCTAAACTAATCACTTCTTCATATTCATGTGTGGGAGGAAAACAATATTGAACAACTTCATCTTTCGTTAAGCGAGAGAATGGGTACGGATGTCTCATCTCGATTCTCAGTATGTGGCACTTCATATGAATTCTTCTTTTTCTTCATGGACATGCCCCTCTAGCACCTCTTCATCACAAGGGGCTTAATCCTTAATGCAGAGCACTTTGTTTTTTTTTTCCTAAAAGGAAACTCTCGTTCTTCTCTTCATTGTAGACTTCCTCTCCGATAGGTGATGTTTTCTCAAGATCTTGCACTTCATTGGAGTATTCCTACTTGGAGAGAAGTTTTTCAAAGGAAATCACCCTCAAATGCTCAATCAGATCCAAAGGGAACATCCTTTCTTGAAAAGAATCATCAAGGTCCTGAACTATATCTTCAAGTTATTGGGATTTGAGTCCACAGTGTTTGAGAAATTCTTGGATGAGAATGGTCGAAGAGTCAAAACCACTTGGGACACAAGTGTGCTTGATCAAATTCCTCTATTTCTTATCCAAGTATAGAAAAAAAAATTGCATCAAAACATCAGCTTGGGTTACCTGATACCAATAAATGTATTTGGTAAACTGACAACATGTGTAATGGCCGAACATGGATTACCATCAAACTTTGGGATATCATCCCATCCTTTTGGTACACGTTCGTCATAAACTTCCATGTTTCAATGGTGGAGTCACTAGATGAACTTTATGAAAAGTTCATCAAAAGAGAAGTGGAAAGGGAAATTCCCTCAAATGGAGTCACTAGGAAAGCTATGGGGAAACGGTTCAGGAATAACTCGCCAAAGTGTCATTAGGGAACGAAAGAGGATTAAAAATACTCCCCGATAACGGTGCCAAAATGTTATCGCATGGATTGTAGATTGGTCAAATCCCGACCCAATCCACAAACATGAGACAACTATTGTAGTAACTACCCACTATTACCTTAGATAGATACTTCCTTTACTTTAGTGATGATAAATCACCACAAGTGGGGAATCTCGGTGACCCTAGGGGGATTTAGATGGAAAGTGAAGAGATGGTAGGTGAAACCCCCTATAGGTCCTATTTGGTGATGGAAATAAGCTTTAGGGAGTGTCTCGTGAAAGGGTAAACGATTTCCAAGGGTTTTACACCTGCAAAACAACGTTAGGACGCTAAAACAAGATAATTTATTGAAATATAAGCCTCAAAACCTAAGGGGAATCAGTAAGATAAGCTTGTTGTCCCATAAATATAACATATATAAGATTTATATCAGTAATGAGTAAGTTATGACAACTACATAATTAACCATCAAATTCATCAAATGATTATTGGATAATTAAGCCCAAAACATGTAAATAATATTCCAATGCTTAAACTCAACTTTTGATGACAAGTTAGGGCTTCTAGATGATGTTTTCAAAATTCTATTAAGGCATGCTTATGGCTGTAGCAAATTTATACTACAGAAGCAAAATCCAACCCCAAAAATCAACAAGTAAATTGTCAAAAAGATAGATGATGAACAACATAATGATCATACGAGTTTACAAGTAAATTTCAACGGTTGGTAAGTGTACAATAAGTAAAATAAGAGGTTTTGTACAGCCCTAATGGTTGTAGCATTAAATTTACAACATCAATAAGAAATCTTTGGCCAAGATAGATTCCCTAGTGGATTAAGAGCGCATAAAGAATGAAGAATTGATTCCACTTTGAACAAATTCAATATCTCGAAAATTCACACATTCCAATGCAAGTTTTTTATTTCTCCAATGCAAAAGTAGATTAGTGCCTTGCCAATGGGTTATTGAGTCTTGGGTTTGCAACTCCTCTAGGGGTGTAAGCCCTTTTACTCCCTAGAGTATGCAAAACCTAGGAAGCTAAATCTAGGAGGGTGTATGACCTTATACTCCTCCTAGCAACCTTTTAAAATGACTTATCCAATAACAATTAAGATGAACTTGGTGGAGGGCGTATTCCCTCATACTCCTCCAAGGGTTTTAAGACAAGAATAACATGAAACAATAATAAATTACAAACAATTACAGAAAATTCCTTACCAATTTCAATGATAGCAAGACAAAATCATCATCTACCAAGAAAAATATCATCCACATGCAAAGACAAGTCTCCAAGAGGTATCACACCACTTTGGCTCCACAATAAAAGTACCAAGAATCCAAATAGCATCAAAGAGAGAGATATGTAATTTTCCCGAGAGGGGAAAAAATTTCAGCCAAGTCTCTCACTCAAGAGAGAGTGAGTTATCATGAAAATGAAATGAAATGGTCTTTATTTATACAAAACCTCAATAATATGTTTGTCCGCATAATCTTAGGGTAAACCAAAAAACAAGGGGGCCAACCCCCTTAGTTTTTCCCCTTTACAACTTTAATTTGATTTTTACTCAAAAGAAAACCCTAAATGTGATGTCAAGCCCTAATTGAGTGACAATTTGGCATTTTGGCAAGTCTTTGAGCTTGGAGAGGAAGTCGTTGGGCCTCCAAAGGCCATATCTCCATGTTTCAAGGGCTTCACTCCATCAAAATGTGTCAATCCTCCGACAAGTCATCACCACCACCATCAAACCCTAGCCCTATTCAATACGTTGAGCCCAAGAAGTGTGGCATAAGGCATCCAAAGGTAAGTCGTTTGGATAGAAAGTGGTAGGTGTCAAACTCCAAGGTGTCCTCTCTTGCCTCCAAAGGAAACTTCCATCATTTATTAGCTCCCAAGTGTGTGGTTCATGGTATCCAATCTATAGGCTTCATTCCCCAATGAAGGCCCAAGCTAGGCTTGTTCCTCCAAATCATCCACCAAGCAAGGTCCTGCAAAGACAAATGAGTGTGCCCTCCAAGTGTTTCAAGTCAAATGTATCATTGAAATTAAAATCACATTTAATACAATAACCACCTAAACATGTGCATCAAAACTGCCTTCTCATATTAAACAAGTGTTGAAAGACCCTATGCAACTTGTCAACTTTAGGTATGGGAAGGTTGTCAAGGTGACCTATTGGGTGATTCATTCCTCAAGTCAAGGAGTGTTTCCTAGGTGGACCCTCTCTAAGTCATGTAAAGAATATGGAGTGGATGGGGGTAATATGTTTGGGCATGGGATTCATGGCATACAAGGGTTCATATTATCTCATTTATGAGTGACTTTGTAGAGGGTGTGTTGCACCTTCGTTTTCAATGCATCATTTATCCAAGCCCATTAATTTTCCATTAATTAATTAAAGTCTAGAAAAATTGGGTACTACAATTGGGTAACATAAGACTTGAAAGTAGTACCACAATGTCAGTTGAATCTAGAGGTACACAGAGTTCCATATGCATGGAAAGAAAGGGACATTGCATGTGTGTACACACCTCAACAAGCAGGACATCTATATAATGTGAAATTGTTTTTGTCGGTCTTCAATTCCTTTTAGGAGAAACATTTCATTGTTCTCAAGACCTCTTTGGGTGAGCATCTAGAAGGTTATAATTTAGCTTTTATCTTTTTCCAGCTACATTCCCCTATGGGCCTTCAACGCCTTCTTCCCATGAAATGAGGTACAATCCCTTCTCAAGTCAGTACACCCAAAATTCCCAAAAGATAAGGAGACAAAAGGATGAAGTGTGAAAAATGATAATTATGATCAGGAAAGGTATGACAAATTGTTAAGGAGACCTCCTATTAGAAAACATATCCCAAGGGTGACCACTTACTAGGGCACAATGTCAAACACCAAGGTGAAACATGGAAAAGATCATAATTTCCAAGCAGACACTATATAATCAAAAGCAACTTTAAATGCAACATACTCAAATGCCTCAAGTATTAAAGTGACACTTACCACAATACCTGACTTGTGCTTGATGGAGAAATACCCATTTTCTTCTGAAAATAGGTTGATGTGGTGGATGCCATCAAGATGAACTAGAGAAGTATGGTGGTGAAGTGGGTCTCCATCTTGTTACAGCAAGATTTTCCTCACCCTATGCAATCTTGCACAGAGGGCCTTATTCCATTTCCCTATGTAGACTTATCTTCCCTATTGATAAAATCCAGAGAAAAAAAATAAATATTTTTCCACATGTACGCATCTTGCACACTATACAACATGCGTATACGCAGGCTGCTCCACTACAGCCCGCGTACATTGGGATTTCTGCTAGAAAATGAAAATTAAATGTCGGTTTTCCATGTCACGAAAGAAGATCTATGATCCTTGGCCTTCCATATACTGGAAACGTTCAAATTCGGCCCTTCGGTTCCATTTTGAAGGCTATAAATGGGCCAATTCTGAGCTATGGAAAAGGATAAATAATTCAACTTTGAGAGAAAAGTTACTCTGGAGAAATTATTTACTTCATATTGAGTCCGCATCCCTGTTTCCTTTAAGTCTGAACACAGGGTTCAGCCCCCAAGCTCTTCCTTTATTGATTGATAACCTCATTGTTTCTCTCTTATGAGCTTGCCTTTGGTGGAGGATTGAAGTGGTGGAGGCCCAATTGGAAGGAATTTAGTTTCTTGGTTTCGAATCATGACGACACGGAAGTCTGTAACATTTTCACTTTTGTTGATCATTTATTAATAGAAATACTCATTTCTCATCCAATTGATATCTTGCAAATATATTGAATTATTATTCCATGGGTGCATTTGTCATATTTATTAATGGATGATGATATCTAATGTGCTAACCTTTTATATTAGCACCATATGCTTACTTTTCTTGTTTGTTGAGAACTTGTTGCAGGTATATAGCTTTGGGTCGAAGTGCTCAATGGTGGACTTCATCGAACATCTGGATGAGGTAGGCCTCTTTCTTATCTCGCTTAATATTGGTTTATATAGCATGTTGTTGGGATAGAGTTGATTTGTGTAGTCATTTCCATCTGTTGTGGTTTACCCTATCCATAGAGAGATTTTCCTTGTAACACATCCGTGTAACTGGACATCATGAGTCGATCTGTGCCTTGACACTCCATGTCTACAACCTGAGGGCCTCGATACACCATCTCCTTAGTTATCCCTATAAATGGGGGATAACATGACCAACAAAATAAAACAACACATGATCATTTGTCAACTCTAGCAATAGTTCCTAGCTCATAACCTCTCATTCCCCATAGCCTATACCACGCTAGGAAGTGTACCCCTTCTCTACTCAATAGTCCTTTGGTTGTCTCACTTCCCTTTGAGGGCTTCAACAACAGGCCGGTTAGGAAGTCTCATAAATCTATGGTACCTGGAACACAAGGTTGGTCAATCATTCAACACCCACTAGCCTAGTACATAAGGAAAACCATCCCAGCAACTCTCTCACCCAGAGAAATTGATCCACAGGCCTGACAATCTGCTTCTTCAACCCAAACCATCAAGGATTTACTAGGTAAACTCAACTTCATCTTCCACGCTCCAGGAAAGGTACATATGATGGATGGAAAGACTTGAGGGAATGATAGAATGAATTATTGAATGATGGAATTACATTATTTGCCAACAATATATATGCATGTGCTCTTTTTTACACTTGGCACTAAAGAAACTAACTTGTCCCCCACTTGGTAATTTGTTCCTTCACTTAGGAACTTAGGATAAAATCATTATATAAGACTTTAGTACTTAGAAAAATTATTATAATATTCCCTTGGCTTAATCCCCCCTGGCTTAATCCCCCTTGACTTAGCCCCCTTTCCCTCTCATGGAGCTCTATCCCCCCATACTCTTTCATTTGACTTGGTTTGTAGCAGTGATGTATTTTATTAATATATCTGTGTGTGATTACATATTATAAATGATATGCTCATTGGCCTTTTAGCATCTAGGCTCTACGGCCTAATAATCACACATGAACTCTAGCCTCAAAATATATATACAAAGGAACTATGGCCTAAAACATCTTGGCTTACCAACCTATAAAGCATATGTACATTTATAATTGGGGTTAAGGATAGGGGTATTACATATCACATACCCCAAATACACCAGTGACTACTAAGAAAAATCACATTTCTTGAGGTTAGCTAGCAGCGAGTGATTTTTCAAGGTCTCTAACACCTTCATAAAATGTGATATGCGCTCTTCCCAGGTAGAGATATAAACCAATATATCATACAAATATACTATAACAAATGAATCTAAATATGGGTGTAATACATCATTCATTAATTTCATAAATGTAGTTGGTGAATTACATAATCCAAATGGCATGACCATCCATTCATACAGACTTTTCCCCTTCTTGAAGGAAGTCTTCCAAGTGTTTTCTTATTTGAGATGTACCTGGTGATATTTTGATTTCAAATCCAACTTGGTGAAGTACTTGGGTGTATTGCAACTGGTCTAACAAATCATCGATCTTGGGTAGAGGGTACCGATTATTAAGTATAATCTTTTCTAAAGCTATGTAATTGATACTCATCCACCAAGTCCTATCCTTCTTGGGTACTATGATGATAGGCGACCCACAAGGTCAGGTTCTCAGTTAAATCACCCCCTGCTCCATTAGCTACTATAATTGTTTCTTCACTTCATTTTCTTCCAGAATGGATTCCCTATGCAACTCGATGTTTGACAATGGGGATTCTGGAAATAAGTGTATTTCGTGCTTCACTTCCCTCTTGGGTGGTAGCCCTTTAATCCCCTAGAAAACTCCTTTGTATGCCTATAAAATCTCCTCTAATTGATGTTACTACTCTTTAGTACACCCATGTTATGTTCCAAATTCTTAAGATATCATAATAGAATAGAAGTACACACTATGTACAACAATGTGGGCATGGAGCACAACTTTAATATAGATAATAGAGATGAGTTACACAATAACTCCTTAAGGAATAGGAGAACCTCTTCAAAATATCCAAATACATTCATACATAAGAATTCACATCTTCCTAATAATGAATACATGATCTCTATATATACATATTCACACCTATACATGAGGCCCCTTTACAATTAGGCTAGCCCTATTACAGATATATTTACACATTACATGTACATTCAGCCCCATATATCCCCCCCCTTGGGCACATATCATATACATTTAACCTTATATATGCCCCCCTTGGGTCATAACAACCCCTCCATTGATTCCTTTACTCTTGTCAACTTATCTTCATATTGATTTTCTCTTAAGAAAAGTAAAACATACTTCTTATTAGAACTAATCAACTTCTTGGAATGGTTGGCACTTACCAGTGAGATCTTCGATTTACTTTTGTGTGTGTTGATTATGTAGGAATTCCTATCCTTGATTAGGTGGTACTGGTTGGGTCTCCACATGAACATTACATCCCTCATATACATGTAGGGGCTCCCAAACACTATACCACACACATATAGGGGTACTACATATGACACCACTTCATCAATAAAGTCCAAACTTACAACAAATGTAATCTTACATTGTTTCTTTACATTAATCTTTGCATCCTTGTTTACCCAACCCAATGGATAGGGGCTAGGATGATCACAAAACTCCAATACAAGCTTTTTGACTAGATCCACTGCTATGAGATTGGCATGTGAACCAGAGTAGAAAAAAGCATATATCTTGGTCTTATTGACCTTTATCTTGATGTGAAAGAGTTTGGTCATCTCCTTCTCTTCATGGTGATGAAGGCTACTTAGTTTCACCTCGTTCTACACTGATGTGCATAAAATTTTCTCATGCACATTGGAGTTTCTTTCGACCCGATTGCTTGAATCCATGGCTAGAATATTATTTTTCTTTGCATCCTTCTTGCAGTTCTTCAAGTTTAGCTTTGGATGTAGTTTCTAGCACTTTTCCTCAGTGTGACCATTAATAGAAATGTTTACAATGGTTGTTGGGATCCTTGCACTAATGTACAGTGGTTTAAATATTCTTGTCCTTCCCCTCCTTCCACTTCTTCTTCCCCATGTTGGAAGATTCTTGGTGCACTTTCTACTTGGAACTGCTTGGATTACCTTTCTTGTGGCCTATGTTTTCCAGATACGGTGCATGTACACATGCCTCATCCATTTCCCTTGGCTTTAAAAGCATCACTTTCTTTCATAAATGACTATGTATACCCCCAAGATACTTAAAGAGTACATATTTGTTCTTAAGAGAGATACCCAGCATGATGACCATATTTTTGAACTCGGTGGTGTACTCCTATACACTCTTCCCATACCTTTTCCTGAAGTAATGCCAACATATCCATTGGTCCTCTACATACCCAATAGGATAGAACTGAGACTTAATGAGGGTTTTGAAATCCCCCCACTTAGTTACTAGTGGATCACCCTCCATCCTAAGTGTCTCTGTGTGACTTTCCCACGAGGTTAAAGCATGGCCCTCTAACTTTAGTCTAACAAATGAGATATTTTGCTCCTCTTCTATATGGTTAATGTTGAAATAAACTTCTACTTGTTGAAACCAATGATTCAGTTTTAATGCATCGATCACACCTTGTTATAGATTTACGTCCACTTTCATTTCCGTATTGAATAGGGACTGTGAAGTGTTAACAACACTCAAACTAGGCTCCTCTTTCTCAGGCTCTTTCCTTGATTCCTTTTATGGGTCTTAATTATCTCTTAATTTCCCCTTTGATTTGATCTTTGAGTTAGAGCCTCTAACCTCCCCAAATGGTTCGATATTGCTTACGAGAGCTGCAATGAGGAGGTATATATTGTGAGAGATGTCAATGGATTTCTCTTCTAGCCTCATAAATATCTCTTTTGCTAGATCTCAAGGGTTGTTGTGAACAGACTCATCTGCCATTTCTAGGGTTTTATGACTTTTATTTTAAGCCAATTCCTAGATGGTGCAACTTTCCATAGATATCCCAAATAAACCTACTATGATACCAATATGATCTATAAATTGTCGTGGATATTCCACTGGAACGGTTCATCACAACAAATCTTACAATATTTTGAAAACTTAGATTTATGCGATTTATTTCCTTAGATCTCAAATTTATTATCTCTAGCTTATGGCTTGAATTTAAGAAATAATTGAAATATAAAAATAAAAGAGCAAGCACAAAATACACAACATCCACATAAATGAACATAATATTTGACCTAAGAAACCCAATACGAGATAAAACCCAGCTAGAAGGTGAGGTCTATGCTATGCTCTCTTCGCTTTAGTTATAAAATGCACATACAAAGGAATGGAAACTCACTACGGAGTTACCTTTTGAAACTATGGCCTGAATGATTGTTACACAATCCTCCTCCTTCCTCTGTTATGCTCACAAAATACCACTCTCAGATGTTTTTCTCAACTATGGAACAAGATACAATGCAAAAGAATGGACCCCTTCTCCTCCTAACGACCCTATATCTAACATAGCCTGATAGCTATCTAGGGGTAGGGTTTTGACTTCCTCAACACTCAATTGTGATAAGGTTTTGGACCTTATAGAATATTCTTGAAATTCCACATGTGGCTAGCCCCATATGTGTAAGTAACAAGGCTTGTCATGACATCATCCTGTGCCATGGTGGTCAACAAGGTATGTCAACTTGCGAGAGGCATAACTTTTTCATATGAGATCCGATTGATGTGATTTTTGCACCCTTGGAAAGGTCTCTAAGTGTAGATTAGTGTCAAGGGATATGAGCTACAATTGAGAAATTTTTTACCCCCAAAAATGCCATTTGAAGCTTCAAAATGGCTCAAGGATGTTTCAAACCTTAATTTTCCAAACCAGGACTTGTTAAAATGACCCTGCAAGCTAATTCATCCAATTTTTCTACTATGAAAGCATCAAGATAGATGAAAAATAATATAATGATCCAATTTGGAATAATGGCCAAAAAACCTATCCCGAAAAAATTGTGAGTTGACTTAAGAAAAAACACCCGTAACACTAGCTAGAAGTCCAATGTCCATAAAAGAATAACAATGAAAAACCAACGGGGACAACCCAAACACAAATAATACTATGAAGTAATCATGATGAAAAAGGTTCCTCCTGTAGTTAAACACCAAGCAAAAGGGGATTTCGTAGGTTCCAGAATTAGTTTCCAAATACTATAGAGTTGAAATAACTATGTTTTTCATTGAGATTTCTAGCACCAACATTTATTCAGTCAACCTTCTAAGAATGAATTTGTGCAGAGTCATGTGTATCAAAGAGTTGATTTGTACTTCGATAATGTAATGGATTCTCCCCATTTTCAGTCTCTCCACCATGCTTGAGGTGCAAGAAACCATGGATTAAGCACAATATTATCAAGAATGATGCTTGGAATGCATTCCACAATAAATTCCTCTAAGTTGGCCACGTCAAATTTCCTCTTAAGCTTGTCCCACACAATATAGTTTTGTGACAAGTTATCAAGTGAATCATTAGAAAAGTAAATACCTTTCTTTAAGAGCCTCAAGGTAGAGAACTAGGAGGATTCAACCAAAGGATTTTGTTCAAATTTTAAATATAGTTTGCATTGAATGACATGCTAGTGTGAAGGGATAACTCCCTCTAGGAAAGGAAGGGATCAATAGCTTCCCAATCCTTCCAAATCCTTGCAACATAAAAGTGCCAAAAACTTTAACATGAGAAGGGTGACAAAGGGTTTGGAGAGATATTCCCTACCCATATTGCTTTCTAAGTCCCCAACCTTGGTTGATATTGTTCCTAAGAAGGACCTTCCACACCTCATTCCCTTGAACAACTTAAATCATCCATTTGTCACATAGGGTTTGGACTTGGAGACGGTTTTTAATGATACCCAATTTATCAAGTTCCTAAGGGGTGCATTAGAGTTCCCAATAAACTTTGTGGAAACCATTTCTTTTATTATTTTTATTCCATGGGAAGTTTGTAATGTTTCTAAGTGAATTTTCTTGGAACATTTGAAGTTTTGTATTTTCTGGTTGTGGTATTTTGTCAAACAGTTTGTGGTTTGTCTTCTATGATTTGCATAGGGGTTTATTCTTATGGTTTTTGAAGCAAATAATTGATAGAGATATAGCAAATGACATATACACAACAAGATTCAATAGAAGTAACACAAGAAAATGGCCACAATACTTCATATATGTAATTTATTCATAAATATGCTAACCTCAATACAAGAGATGAACATATCTGTAAGAGACATGGATAGATAACGCATGTGGCTGAATATAGCTCCAAGATACAGTAACAAAGAGAGAGATATTCCTATGTATGCCTCCAATAGCTTCAAACCAAAGATATGTTGAACCAATAATGTTTCCTTCCTTCAAACTATTGGAGAACCAAGACTAGTTGCGCCCTCCCTGGCTGATGCGCACCCTAGTATCATGTACATGTTGTTTCTGACCTATAAACTTCACAAGAGATATTGTAATCCTATATATATGAAGGATATGTGATCATGGAAGAGAACCCTTGTAGTTACATGCATATCTGAACCCTCCCACTCAATATCTCCAAAGGTGATTGCACCCTCCTTCAAGAAATTCGCACAACTTGAAGAAATGGTGAATATGACATGAAAATCCTCAATAGAATGATCAGAAGAGGCACTGTGGTGGTTTCTAACACTCCAAAACTGAAACCTCCTCCAGATCCAATGTCTACTATCCTCCACAAACTCTTTTCTCATGGAAAATGCGCCCTAGCTCCACAGAAAGACCCAAAGTCGTGCCCTGCTTCCTCAACTTGCTTCTAGAACTGAACTAAACTGCAATAGAATGGTGATGGAGAAATATTTCACCTCATTTTCCAAGATTGGATCAGGAACAAAGTGATATTTCACCTCCTTGTTGATCTCTAGGGTTTATTCAGTCAAAACCTTCAAAACTCCCAAGTACCATGGGATTTCTAGCCAAGAAGCCATACATCAAAATATCAATCGACATAATGAGAGAATAGAAGCCCCTATCTCTATTTTATACCCCCTTCCACCTTTTTTCCATTCAAGTGACTTTTAATTCATCTGTTAATATTTCTTCATAAATCACTTTATTAATTTAATAACCCTTTTTACTCCAAAAAGTGATTAATTCACCCTTATAACTTCTCCTGCCACTAAAAGTCACTTTTAATCATTCTATCCTATAGATATTTTCATCTCGATTCCAATGAGCTATTACACTAAGGTGTTTCCAAGAAATAAGATCCAAATAAAAACTTTAGTGTAATTAATTAAAATATGCTCAATCATAACCCAAAATTACGGAAATCGTCGGAATGCAATGAAACCAAGGACAAGCTATGCAGAATGGATCTTGATGATGAAATTATTAATAATGTGAGTTGGGCCCCATATTACTCCTCAAAAATGCATTAGGTCACTCTCACTCCCAATTGGCTACTCTAGCAGACATCCCAAATTGTCACATAAGGGAATCCAAAAATGTGGACATTACAGTCCTCCCTACTCGAATATTGCTTGTCCTCAAGCAATAGATGAATCAAACTGTGTATGATCCCAGGGTCCCATATCCACCTATGTGACAGGAAGTAATATCCCCTCCAAACATGGTCCCTCAAAGTGTTCGCCATGCATTCCCCCATAATGCTCCTAATGAGTAGAATGATCATGTGCAGTAGATCCTCAGACAACTCCTTTGGAAACCTCTCTACTCGGATCCCAAATCCATCAACCACTGGACTACCAATCACTCCAATCCCTGGATCCAAAACCAATATGTGAACTACAGTGCCCTATAAAATATAGTCTTGTAGGTCATCCACACAAAGAGTCTCCTGAAGACCCCCAATCAATAGAGCAAGTAAATATTGTATCCATACGTCAAGGAAAATATCACCTAAATATGTATCCAAACTACCACCTCCATTAGTGACCAAATCCGTTGCTAACCAAGAACATGATCTACTCATATACTTGATCCTCAACCAAGGAGAACCATCCTGCCACATAGCTTCCTCATCTCCATCTGCACTCAAATCCCCCCAACCATGGAAGGAATCAATCATGAGTGTCCCAAAAATTCCCATGCACTCTGGAAGTGTACCAAACCCTGCATCAAATAACTTTGATTCTTGCGTACCACATATCTCAGTGTCTACTGAATTGTAAACCTCCAACCGAAGTGTACTAATAGTTATGTTGTCATGTCCATGATCACTAAACTTGACCTCCCTGCCAACCCACAATATTGCCTGCGGTGTCCCATACTCTGACAATATCCCTATGATGTCAAACCTACTATATAAATCTAGTACACCAAGGTCAAGAGAGGCTAGCATACTCTCCCAACTCATCCCTAAAACAAGGGTGGCTAAGGAATCATTCCCTGACTCGTGATGCTGAAATACCAAGCATGATCCCATATGCCTCATGAAATCATCCTCTGTGTTATCACCCTATAAGTTATAGGAATCAACTGGTGACTGGGATATTATCTGTATCTAGTGATTGTGTTGACAAATGATTTTTCATTCTGCAAATAATTTGAAAAGAAAAAGAAAAGAAAAGAAAAAGAAAGAAAAAAGAAAAAAGAAAGAAAGAAAAAGAAAGAAAGAAAAAGAGGGCATAAAAGAATTGAAATAAAAGCCCCATGCAATAATAGTAACTTGATCCATACCTTTCAAGCATGGCCAAGTTCTTTTTTAAATTTGATGTTGATAAGGTAGTGAATGATTTGGCTAAACAGTTTAATCTTAGCCAAAGTGTCTAGGTTAGATTAGTGAATAAATCTATCCAGATTGTCTAATCCTGGTCAGATAGCCCTAGGGTAGAGTAATTTCTTAACCCGACAGTTTAATCTGGGTTAACTGTCATAGGAAACTAGGTTAGAACATAGGTTAGTGGCACTGTTGCTTCGTTTCAATAAAACCAACTTGATGTAAGTGTTGCACCATGATTCAAATGCTTATAATATAGTTTGGTCGAAGTCCCTTGGTGATGTTTATTCAAAAATGTGGGGAAAAACCCATAAAATGCATTTATCCTAAGTTTTCCCAGTGCATGTGTTTTTCCGCTCCCCATTTACACTCTTCGCACATACCGACAGTCCTGATTGTGGTGCCCAGATCTACAGTGCACAGAGCATTCTGAACCCCCCTCAACCATTCTTCTTTTAACCGGGGGGGTCCGGAATCGGTGATAAGACTTGCGCACATATGGATGGCCCAGGGACAAGCACTTAAATCGATGGTCCAGGTTGGATTCCGGACCCCCCCCGTCTATTCTGCCTTTAATGGAGGGGGGGGGGTCCAGAATGAGTAATAAAGGGCGTGCTAAGATCTGCGGCCAGGAAATGGGCGCACTAAGATCTGTGGCTAGGAAACGGGCGCATAAATCAACGACCATAAATGGATTTCGGACCCCCCTGGATGATCTTCTTTTAACTGAGGGGGGGGTCCGGAATGGTAATCTCCCTCTGGAAGGTCCCTTGTATTACATGGCATAAATCTATTGGTCCCAAAGTCCCATCACCATCTGCTATCTGACAAGCCCCCGTCACTTATGGATGTCACCTACCACTTGTTCCACTTGTTCCTGAGTTAGTCACATCCCATAACTGTTGTCAGTCCCCTCCCCCCTTTCACTCATGGCAAGCCCCTTATTACGACTTTTACCTCCAACCCCTAGCCACCACATCACCCATCTGTATATTTACGCCACCATCACCTGCCATCTCACCCCCAAGTGGCCCGTTGTCCATTTATTACTAGATAACACACCTGTTATCCAACTGACCTGTCTCCCGCGCCCAACCGACCCCAGTTTTAAATAAAACTACCGTTATTTCCCTTACATTCACTATTCACCCATCGCACCAGAGAAATTCACCTCTTACTCCTCTGTTGCATTCCGTCGCCCTCGTCCACAGTCAGTCGACCCCACTAACTTTGTGTTTATTGCAGGTACTATTGCAGAAATGGCGCCTAAGCTGAGACAGGCAGAAGGAGAGGAGAATCTGTTTCTCCCGCCTCCTGTCGACCTGGACAAGATCCCACTGGTCAACAAAGATAGATTAATCACAGATACCAAATGTGATTTTGATTTCTCAGACCTCCAGTCATGGCTCAGGGAAGTGTTCCTAGACCAGAGTGATGAAATTGGACTCTGGGAGTCCAATTTACCCCTTTACCTTTTTCCCTAGATCCACCATTTTCCTGAGTTCACACTTAAATGTCAAGCTCACTATATTCCTAAACAAAGAGTTGTCATCTCCTCATCCAAAGACACCCTGTTCCTCATCATGCCCGAAGACATAGACCAGATGATGCAAATTCCCCGTGTCGACTCTGCATCTCCTTTCAACCTGGAAATCCTTACAGATTTGTATCAGAAGATGACTTTTCCCCAAAGAGCTCAAATATTCAAGATTTTCCTTCCCACCTCCGCTCAATTCCCTTCCACAAATCCCCGTTACCCGTCATCCATGTTCTCCACTAAGGTAAACTAGGTCATTTCTTCCCTTTGTGCTTTGCTAGGGTACTATTCCGACCAGTGGGTCGATGAGCCCATTATGGGTTTTCTATCCATTTTCTCGATTGATAAAAATCCCACCACCCAGTTTGATTTCAACACCTTCTTGGCAGACAATATTCATGAACAGTTCGTGAATTTTGGCACAGAAGGCATGTTCAGATACTCGCCTAGACTGGCATACATGTTTGTTTTCTTTCAAGCAAATAAATTTAGTTTTTCCATGCAGAAGATGGACGCAAATGTAAGGCCTCAGGCAGTCCCAGTATGGACCTCTTTGCTGAAGCATAACTGCACAGAGTATAGCTTCAAGGCATTCATCGATCTATTCTACCACCCTGTGGTAAGCATGTTGAGCGGCAGGCTCGAGCCTCGAATACATGACGAAGTCCAGAGAATCCTGCATCTCTCGGACAACACAAAGACCGGGGATTGGTACCTGTATCAAAACCATACCGAGATCAGAGTATTCGGGTGTGAGCTGGCACCCTATAAGCTGCTCAAATATTTGCCTGTCAGAATCTTTGCGTTAGAGTATATAAGATGGATCATGAATTCAGATGATATTCACTTTGTATCTTTGAAGAAAAAGCAGCAGCTTCGAATCAAGGGGCAGATTGGCTCCTTCATATGCAACAGTCGGGGCACCGGGGAAGAAGCTGACAAGATGTTGAAAGACGTGAAGTTCTTTATGAGCTTCCCATGGCACTATGATCCTTATGGGATCATCTCAGAGATGAGGGTGAAGAATAAGAACATCCTGTATGTTCATGTGTCCAAGCCCGAAATTGAAAAATTCGCCAATTAGATAGTGTGGGTGCCAAACACCTTGGTTGAAGAGGAATAGCAGGCTCCCCTGACCACTGTGATACCAATGACTATGCCACATGTCCCTAAAGAAAAAAGGCCTCGACAAGATTTATCTCCGCCTGTCACGGAGGTATCATCCGAAGAGTTCCAGTTGCACACTAAGAGGCCCAAGACAATTTCAGTTCTTGGTCCGACTGGAGAAAAAGAAGCCCCGCAAACCACAGTGACTAAGTCTATGATCCCACCCTTCAGTTTAAGCCTTCATAAGGACATCACCCCAGCAGTGCCGAAGAAATCCACAAACTCCCCACTGGACACTTAGCCAGGCAAGACTGGGCCCAAGTTGAGCATTTTTGAGAAGTACAAGCTGATCAAGAAAAATAATCAGACCCTTACCAGCAGTACTTATGCTCAGTTTCAGAAGAATACATTGACTACGTAGCATAGGCTGCTATCTACATTTGACACAGAAAAGGGTAGGATGCAAATGGTTTTCCTCCAGGCACAGGTACCGTACCCCAAGATGATCACGGACTACAAGAGGGCCACCTTCGAATTCCAGATGAAGGACGTGCACCCAGCAGATCAGATGGATCTGCACAAGCAGACAGGGGAGATGGTATTCCATACATTGGCGCATGCTTCCGCTTCTGCAGCAAAATTACAGGTGTCACTAAACAATGCTCAGACACAACTCAATCTGGAGAAGATATCGTCCTTTGCGAAGGACAATAGAATCAAAACTCAGGATGAGCTGGTCCTCAAGATCAGTTATGACCCTTCGAATGTCAAAGCCGCAGAGGAGATGATAAAGAAGAAGAACGCTGGCATTGCCTCCTTGAGAAAACAGCTGAAACTCCCGCCCACAGAGGACTCACAGGCGAAGGATATAGCAGAGAAAGAAAGCGAGAAGGATGAAATGCTTAAGCTGCTCATGGAGCAGAATGCACAGCTCAAAGAAATGGAAGCTGAAATGGAGAGATTATTAAAAGAGAAGGAGCAGTTGAAGCCAATGGAAATCATTCCATTGAGTTTCATTCTGATTTCAGGAGCAAGCGTTGTATCAGTGACAACAGTCCCATCCGCAGCTCCATTAACACCCCAAGAGAAGACAGCCGACCTGGCTAGATCCATGGAGAAGATGAACCTGCAGGAGACAGAGATCAGCAAGCTTAAAAAGGAAGTTGAGAACCTTCAGGAACTCAAAACTTCCTTCCAGACCAGCCTCTCCAAAGAAAAGCAGGTAACAGAGCAGCTCAAGCAGGAGCTACAGCAGCTCCGAAAGCAAATAGTGGCAGGGAAGACTTTGGCTGAGGTCAAAGAGAATGTATGGGCAGACATCACAAAGTCCATAAATGAGATATGGCCCATGATCAAAATCATGTTTGAGCAGAATGAGTTGGTCCAGAGGAGCAAACAGGCCATTGAGAAGATCAGAGTAGAATTGGGAGAAATGCCAACACAGGCAAATGAGATCATCAAGTTCCTCAATTCTAAGACCAGGGAAGAGTTGGAAGAGTTGAAGATTGAAGACAGAACAGATACCATCCTTGAGGTCAAAAGAGTTTTGACCAAGAGAGGACTAATGCTTCAGCTGGAAGAAAAGGTTCAGGTCATGGACCAGGGGGTACAAAGGTTCTTCAATAAGATTGAGGCTCTCCAAAAGAAAGGTCTACCTGGTCTGAAGGTTATTAATGATAAACTGATGACACTTCTGGATTACAAGAAGAGATTGGCTAAGGTGTCTAAGGACAGTTCAAAGTTTGATGGCATACAAGGGAGCATCACTGGCAAAGCATTCCTGGATTCCCTTCAATGGGACATTAGTATCCAACACGAGATTCGATACATATTCCTCACCAAGCCTACATTCACCAAGTATACAGAAATGGACGAAGTGTATCGAAGACTGCTCAAAGTCAACGTGCCCAGTCATCTCAGATGGGAAGAGCTATGTGATCTGCTTGATTAGCAGATGAGTTGTCCAGGTCCAGTCACCTGTCCAGTCAGATGAGTTCGTGCAAAGGCTTCATCAATGGTCTACCCAGAAATTAGCATGCAATTACACCAAGTCATCAACCAGTTCCTAGATTTAGGAATTTTGTTAAATTAGTTAGGCTAAAAATAGAATTAGCATGTCCTGGTCATTTATGACAAGAATGTTTGTAATTTGAGTTATAAATACTTCACCTTTCGAAGTATTGGGGGTTGTTGATCTTCACACCCTAACGCTATCAGACTATAACATTTTTGAAGAGATCTTCCATTAATAAAGAGGAGGCACTTTTACAGGATTCTTGCATGTATTCACTGGTGATGTTATTCTCTAAGTTGAATGTTATTCTTGCTTTGTGATCATATTGTTTTCTGAAACTAATCTTTAAGAGTAACGAATGTTGTAGGATTTATCTTGGATACCCTGTTTCTGACTCGAAAGATTTTAGTGTTTATCTTCTGGTGTTTTCAGTAAAGGCATTCTTAACTGCTTCTTTGTTGAAACTATCTTTCTCATCTTTTCTGCTCATCATCATTTAAGCTACTGAAAGATCCAATGATTATATTATCTCGCCCTGTGAAAGTTTTTCCTGTGCATTTCTGGTTTGTATTTCATTTTTATTAAACACAGACCCCATAGCCCAATGGATGTGTAGACTGTCTCAACCAATTCAAAAAAAACTTTGACAACAAAACCTACATATATCTTTACTTAGCCTAATATAAAAAATTGGAAACATAGCTAAATCATATAGAGAGATCCCTCTCTGAAGTTGGAAGGGCTATATCCCAGCTTCAAAAGTGGTTGGATAAAGTTACCTTTGTAGATTTCTTCTGTTTTCAACCTTTAGGAAATTTACCAAGTGCTAACACTCTGGATCCTCCCAGGAGAATATCTCTCCGATATGTTGATGGGTCCCAAAATGTCCAAGTTGTATGACAATAGGTACATCACGTATGATACTCAATATCTTTGTCGATGCCTATTGTGACCATACATCATGCCAACTGACCTCATAGTCCTCATCAGAAGAATATGTCCTACTATGCTCCCTGTCCTCATCCCGATGAGACTATGAATCTATATCAACCTCTGAAATATCCTCTATCCCATGGTTGAGTATACTCTCCATCATGCCCAAGGCCTCATCTGACTATCTCTGGTGAACCTCCCCTGTCCTGTTGCATGTATTGGAGTAACCCCTTTTAGAAGGTCTCTGTCTATTAACTCTCTATGTCCCATGCAACTGGCTATCTTCCCCAATGTTTTTGTATATAATGAAAGTATCGGGGAAGGCTAACATAAATACCTACAACTGTATGTAGGACTAGGAAGTATCATATGCTTTTTTCAATCCCAAAGGCTTGACAAAAAACTCATTCATGAGCATCCAAGGTGAATAGCCGCTTGGACTCCACACTAATGTCATGCCATCATGTACAACAGTAGGTGACTATACATACTAATGGTCAATCACACTACCCCTATCATCACTCATATGATTTATTCTACTAAGAAGGTAATCTCCCAGATCCATGTGCTCCTGTAAGGGAGATGACCTCTCTCCACATAAATCTCCATGCTCCACCAAGTATGTCTCCTCCCTACACTCCAATGCATCCCCCTAGATCCCATTGTACACCTATGCATGCTCATGTGGACTACCATTCATCAATGTATGCCCCTATATACCCATGCAATCTCTTGTATCCTCCTGCATCATCATGTATCCTGAGTGTACTGTTGGGTCAACCTCTACATGGATTTCAACTAATCCTGGAGCCCAAATGGATGTGTCCTCATATCTTCCCTTGGCTCTAGAATCCCCATGTGTATGTGTAGGACCAACTGTCTCGGATCTCTTCATGAATGGTGGTCCCCGTGACACATGAACATCCTCGAGCATCTCCTGATTTCATCTCTCCATAATCATTAGTGATCCTGGGTATCCCTCATGCTCCTCCATCAACTGGCACTCCACTATAAAATCACTAACATCCTCTAGTGATGGATTTGAAGTATATATCTGACTCTCTGTTGAGATAGATGTAGTGGATCCCTGACTAGCCTCCTCAATGAACTCCTCTAATATGGACTATGATTCTTGAAGGGTTGTATGTGTGCCTTTAAAGAACCATCATGTGCTTACCAACTCATGAGTGAGTTGGTCCACCTCAGTCCCCTTCTCCTTCAGTTCCCTATGATACATCTCACCAATCTCCAAAATGTAATCTATATTCATAATTAATTGTTGGTAGTCAGTCCTCATCACAAACACTCTCTCCCTAAGTGTCTGGAAGTCATCAATGGTGTTAGCACATGATAAATTTTAAATTTTGACATAAATTTGGTTTTGGAGAAAGTCTCTTGTATCTCAGCTTTTCTTTGGGAAAAAGTTTCTTCATATTAAAAATTTTGTTTTATTAGCCAAAATTTGGCTTTATACTCAATTTTTGGTCTTTAGGGCCAAAATTGGCTTCTTGGGTTTATGACAGGATTTTTTTAATTTGACATAATTTTTATCTGAAAAAAAAAGGGGCCAATGCCACTATCCAAGTCCACGGTTACCAAAGGTAGAGAAGAGGTTTCATGGAATTGTGTGGGATTGATAAAGTTTGGCATAGATCTTATATGAGATTTTTTCCCATGGTATATTTTCAAGCCTATTGTCAGATACACTATGTTTGGAATCCAAAATTTATGTTATTTGGTGCACAAAAAAGATGAAAATTCTTTGCATAAAGATTTTGCTAGTGACTCGACTTCATAAAGGGTTCCTTCACTCAGCAAGTCTGATTATAGTAAAAAAAATTCACAATGATAATTGATGGAGCATTTGCACAACAGTGGAAATGGTAACTTTATCTCTTGTAGAGGCTATGGGTATTAATGGCTAGAATTTTTAAGCAACGCCATTATTTTGTCTATGTGTGTAACATGGAGTTCCATATGGAAGGAAGGGTTGCATTTATCACATCTTTACAATGATGCAGAGAGTGTAGCTAACATGTTACTCGTATGTGAAATGTTAGCAAATGTGTACAAAGTTTAAACAAATCTATCATTCAATCAAATTCAGTAGATAGAATATTAACCCAGATTTGGAGACAGAGTTTGAGGACTTAGGTATTAGTCAATGGAGGATTAGATTCCATTTGGTCATCAAATACACAAGAAAGCGACACCTTGCAACAAATTATCAACCAAAAAAAACTGTTGGGGCACAATTTGGACATCTAAGAGCACGTACTTGGCAGCAAAGATCCCATATTCTATGGCACAAAATTAGTAGATAAGGGACAATTCCAGATTTGCAAAACATAGTTGCTAGTTGCAAAACAAATGAGAAGATTATGGCATGAAATCAATAGTAGAGAATCATTCCAAGGGACATGTGACCAACCATCTTCACTAGTTCAAGGACTTTTTGCAACCATTTCCATCTCTACTTTTATTTTTAGTTGTTTTTTATGATTTTTAGTTGATTTTATTTTCAAAAAATCAAGGTAACAGTTTAATGAATTGTGTTATTTATTTTTATTTTGCAAAGACATTTTCTTGAAAAAATAGGCCTTGTAATTTGCCTATTTATTGAAGTTTTTTGTAATTGAAAAGGGGGAACCGTTGGGAAAGAAAGACTCATTGATGTAAAGAAACTCACAAAGACTTCTTTGATCAAACTTCAGTGATACAGTTGCAACAATTACAGGATTCTCATGTCACTTATGTTGGTGAAGTTCATATGTCTTTGTATTTATGTTTTCACTGTTATTCATATGTTATCCATAGATTTTGAATTATTCAATAGAAAATTAAAGAACATAATTTGTTTTGATGTACACTCTGATTCTGGCTTTGAATAATTTCAATGTTTTCTACTTGAGGGTTAGTTCTAGAATTCTTAATTTCTCTGGTATAATCTGATCCCCTCACCTTTTCTTTCAAATCACTCATCAACCTTAAGAATCCAACAAAGGTGCCTATCCTTCCCAACAAGGTTTCATGTAGAACCTTCCTTGATTGAACTAAGCCAATGACTCCATTTTCCAATGGATTATCTCCCTGGTTTCAACCCAATTAAATTATAAAATCCAAAACTTGAACCATAATAGCTAGCCTAATATTATTCAGAAGAACATAGATAAATCATATAGAGAGATCCCTCTCTGAAGCTGGCAGGGATAGATCCCAGCTTCCAAAGTGGTTTTGTGGTTACCTCTGGGTTTCCTTCACAACCTTGGGAAATTACGAAGTGATAATAAATGGCAATCTCCCCATTTGAACTATCATGTGCCATCGTGGCCCTCCAAAAACACTTTTCCACCAATGCATGTGTATCATCAATGTTTCTAATGGATGCCACGATCATGTCATCTCTGACCCTCAACTATCCTACCAAATGTCGTGACTCATGAACATTGTCATGTTGAGGTGATACCTCATGAATCTCACTGCTAATGTCAACGATGAAATCCTCATCAACACACTCCTCAAGAGCTAAAGCACCATACTGCCTATTGTCCATTGTACTACTGAATCCCCCTGTATGCCACTGTGCATCATCACATACTACTGCCACAATATGGACCTCCATGTATCCTATATGTACATTTGTATCCTCATGTGCACTCATCCTACTAATATCACCTACACCCGGATCACATACAGATGTGTCCATACATGTGATATGGTCATTCCGACCAAAAAGGAATGCATCATCATCACTGTAGACTGGTCCCAGAAGTAAGTATCCCATCAATGTGTCAGTCTCCACAACCCGATCTATCATTTGACTCCCCAAAAGAGGTGACTCACTCTCCCCATATTGATAGGTATGTATATAGTCATCTTCCTCCAAGTCATGCCTCTCCTCCTGGGCCTGCAGATCCACATGTCTCAATCACTACACAAGGCTCCTCTACCACATACAGAATGCCATTGATATCCTCATGTGTCATGTCTAGAAAAAGTGGCTAGTAAGGTAAGGAATGTCTCACTCTCAACTCCATAGAAGGATAATTAACCCCCCCGCATGACCCCATATCAACATCCAAAGGTGGATCACCCAATCTTCGATGCTCCTCTTGCCTAGGTGTTGCCATGGTTGAATCCTCGCAAGTATCACCACTATGGTTAAATGTTGAGTCCTCAACACTATTTGATTAGGAAGCTAAAGCACTTGTGCTATCATCTTGTCCATCCAACTATCCATCAGATGTGCAAGAGTCAGTGGCCTTATGGGACTGCTCTAATGAGGAATCAAGCCTAGGTGTGTGCTCCCTAGCTGTTGCACACCCTAGTATCATGTACTTGTTGTTTCTAACCTCCAAACATTACAAGAGCTGATGAAATCCTGTATATATAAAGGATATGTGATCATGCAAGAGATCCATTATAGTTACATGCAGATCTAAACCCTCCCACTCAATATCTCCAAAGGTGACTGCACCCTCCTTCAAGAAATTTGCACAATTGGAAGAAATGGTGAATATGACATGAAAATCCTCAATAGAATGATTATAAGAGGTGCCTGGTGGTTCCTAACACTCCATAATTGAAACCTCCTCCAGATCCAATGTATACAATCCTCCACAAACTCTTCTCTCATGGACAAAGCGCCTTAGCTCCGTAGAGAGACCCAAAGTTGTGCCCTTCTTCCTCAAATTGCTTCTGGAAATGAACTAAACTGCAATAGAATGGTGAGGGAGGAATAATTCACCTACTTGGCCAAGTTTGGTTCAAAGATAAAGGGATATTTCACCTCCTTGCTGATCTCTAGGGTTTATTCAGTCAAAACCCTCAAAACCCCCAAGTACCATGGGCTTTCTAGCTAAGAGGCCAAACATCAAAATATCAATCAACATAATGAGAGAATAGAAGCCCCTATATCTATTTTATACCCCCTTTCACCTTTTTTCCATTCAAGTGACTTTTAATTCATCTTTTAATATTTCTTCATAAATCACTTTATTAATTTAATAACCCTTTTTACTCCAAAAAGTGATTAATTCACCCTTATAACTTCTCCTGCCACTTGAAAGTCACTTTTAAACATTCTATCATGTAGATATTTTCATCCTGATTCCAACAAGCTATTACACTAAGGTGTTTCTCCAAGAAACAAGCTCCAAATAGCACCTTTAGTGTAATTAATTAAAATATGCTCAATAATAACCCAAAATTACGAAAATCATTGGAATGCAACAAAACTAAGGACATGTTGTACAGAATGGATCCTGATGATGAAATATCATGAATAATGTGAGTTGGGCCCCATAAAACTCCTTAAAACTACATGAGCTCACTATCACTCCCAATTGGCTACTCTGGTAGACATCCCAAACTATCACATAAGGGAATCCAAAAATGGGGACATTACAGTCCTCCCTACTCGAATATTGCTTGTCCTCAAGCAATAACTGAATCAAACTGTATATGATCCCAAGGTCCCATATCCACTTGTGTGACATGAAGTACTCTCCCCTCCAAACATGGTCCCTCAAAGTGCTCGCCACGCATGCCCCTAGAATGCTCCTATTGAATAGAACGATCATGTGTAGTAGATCCTATAACACCCTGTTTCCCCCAGTTTGTAAAAATAACTGGACTGGCCAGAACCATGGCAAACTCATGAATGTGAATATGTGATGTGAATGGACCTTATGGAAAAGGTCAATGAATGTGAATAACATTATGAATTTATATTGCAGGACTGTTGAGAGGGGATGTGCTGAAAAAGAGACCATAATGGCGGTGGAAGGCACCTGGAAAGGTGGCGTTAACTTCCATTGAGAATTAATACCGTATTTGGACTTCAATGGCCCGAAGAACCAAAAGCAGCTCGTTGGCCCTGAATTAAATGTCTCGCAGCCTGGCAGGTTGATGGCTCCTCGGGAATTAATGAGGGATGGGGAGGTGAACCGCTCATCCATAGAGCCATCATGACTGACAAAGTGCGAGGGAAATTGTGCCACACACAACCTCGCAAGAGGATAAGGCATGGGGTAGAAACGATTGGGGGCAGACACGAGGGGAGGAAGAGA
>JZKD02S1829430.1:53539-76287 GCA_000966675.3 Picea glauca
ATAGAGTGGGACCTATAGCCTATCGGCTAGCACTTCCTCCCACAGTAAAAGCACATAATGTTTTCCATGTTTCATTATTGAATAAATATGTACATGATGCTAATCATATAATTGATTGGTCTGTGATCCAGATGGAACCGAAGGGATAATTTCTACCAGAACCCCAATGCATATTGGACAGAAAGGAAACCCCACTCCAGAACCGACCCATTGCACAGGTAAAGGTGAAATGGAGACATTTTGGCCCAGATGAGGCTACATGGGAAATGGAGGATGCCATGAGACAGGCATATCCGATTTTTTTTACTTCTGTACATACAATTCATGTTAAAAGATAAGAACATCGAGGATGGTGTTCCTTTAAGGGGGAGGGAATTGTAACACCCTATTTCCCCCAGTTTGTAAAAATAACTGGACTGGCCAGAACCATGGCAAACTCATGAATGTGAATATGTGATGTGAATGGACCTTATGGAAAAGGTCAATGAATGTGAATAACATTATGAATTTATATTGCAGGATTGCTGAGAGGGGATGTGCTGAAAAAGAGACCACGATGGTGGTGGAAGGCATCTGGAAAGGTGGCATTAACTTCCACCGATAATTAATACCGTATTTGGACTTCACTAGCTCGGAGAACCAAAAGCGGCTCGCTGGCCCCAAATTAAATGCCTCGCAACCTGGAAAGTTGATCGCTCCTCAGGAATTAATGAGGGATGGGGAGGTGAACCGCCCATCCATAGATCCATCATGACTGAGCAAGTGCGATGGAAATCGCACCACACGCAACCTCGCAAGAGGATAAGGCGTGGGGTAGAAGTGATTGGGGGCAAATGCGAGGGGAGTAAGAGAACTCTGGAAATATGTAGAGTGAGTGATAGCAGAGAGGAAGGAGAGTAACCTTTGCTCCTAGTCACTGGCAGACAGAAACGCAGTCTCACAGCATCGTGGTCTCAGCTCGGGGGTGGTTAGTGGTAAATCCGCTGGGAGTCGCTGAGCCTATGGTTGGGTGGAAACGAGCACCCCTCTCAGCAGTTGCATAACCTCTGGTATTCCTTTATGATAAGTGTTTTTCCTTTGGCATCTTGAAATATATGTATTCTGATAATTATTCTCATAAGCTATGAAACTGTGAATGATTTCATTATAAGAATGTATGTATGGTGTTTTGATCAGTGCTAGTAGTTGTATATTTGTATGGAAAGACTACGTATGGCTTATGTCCTCATGAATTGTTATTTATATGCTTACCGACCTAATTCAGACTGCATGACTGATTTGTGGGAGAAAGGTACCCTTATATGCCTTAGATAGCACCCTGGGTAAACCTCCCCATAGAGATACCCTCCTTGAAAAGTCCATCAAGAACCAGGAAAGAGAACATGAAGGTGTAATACCTTAGTAACCTTGCATGAGGAGGAATGATCCTCTTGAAAACTCGAGATGACATCATAAGAATGAAGCATTGAATCGACGAACGAGATCTCGTCAGGAGATCTGGGGTCACTCACGACCGTCAGATCGGAAGAAGAAGCTGGAAGGTTAAGTACCTTAACCATAAACAGGTGTTGATCGACGGACGAGATTCCATCGGGAAATCTGTGATCACACCCGACTGTTAGATTGGTAGGAATAAGTAGGGTGTTAAATGTCTTACCCTTTTATTTTTTGTGTCTTCGTGGACAGCGAAGAATTCGGGACCGTAGATATCCAAGGTCCATGGGAGTATCTGGACCATTGATTTTTCCACGTCTAGGGAGTCGTGGAAGAATGCATGGATAAGAACCCATCTTAGCCATCCGAATGACGGAGGCCACATGTCGTAATATTACCCATTTCGGGAAATCGGGAATCGCAGGATCGGGAGTCCTGGTGACAAGGGATCGGGACTTTCCATGGTGGAAACCCTGGAGCAGTCGTGGATCATCCGATTTGAGAAGGCCACATGTCATGAGATTACCCATTTTGGGAAATCGAGAATCGCGAGATCAAGAGTCCTGATGACAAGAGATCGGGACTTTCCATGGTGGAAATCCCGGGATAGATTTGGATCGACCGATTTAAGGAGGCAACGTGTCGAGAGATTACCCATTTTGGAAATCATGGATTAGGGGTTTGGGAGTTCCGTTGGCAAGAACTTGGGCTCTCGCCTTGATAAATCCCAACTCATAATGTCGAGACGTTAGCATGTGGCTAAGTCCCGATGAACGGACGAGATTCCTTCAGGAATCTCAGGGTTTGTAACGATCATCCAATGTGAGGAAGAGATGCCAGCTTTAAGCTGGGGTGCGAATGCACATTAAGATAAGAAACAAGTAGATCTAAACAGCCAGAGTCCACCCGCCCAGATCTACGGTAGAGGTTTCATTCCGGAGCCCCCTTGTTGTTCTGCCTTTAGCGGAGGGGGGGGGGGGGGTCCGGATTTGGCCGTGCAACTCTCGACCGGTTGAGTTTAATTCACCTTGATCAACGGTGCTCAGGTGAATTCTGGACCCCCCTTGCCATTCTACCTTTATTGGGGGGGGGGGTCCAGAATAGTGTGGCGTGTGAAATAGGGCCCCCTCCTGTCCTGATTGACTACCGTGTCTCCTTTCCCCTCTACCACCTATACTCCACTTAACCGTGCGACGGGGCCTGTTCTCATTGGCTGTTCTCCTGCCCTGTTGGGATTTGTTCCTATTGGCCATTTGCTAACCCTATAGGGATTTGTCCCTATTGGCTGATCATTAGTCCTATCGAGGTTCAGCAGTTGCAAAGTCGAATGAATTTGACATCACGGTAGCATTGAGGCGTGAAATACCAAGAGGCACTACGTTTATTTGAACTGTGATCATGACCCACGATCACATGGAAACGGAGAGAGAGAAAGAACTAGCTTGCGCTAGGCCTCCATAGGTAATTCGGGGGTTCGGATTCTGCAGGAATCAACGAAAATTTTGATTGAGGTAGTGGGTATGTGACAGATCCTCAGTCAACTCCTCAGGAAACCACTCTACTCGGATATGAAATCCATCAACCATTGGAATACCAATCACTCCAATCCTTGGATCCAAAACCAAGATGTGAATTGTAGTGCCATGTAAAATAGAGTCTTGTAGGTCATCCACACAAATAATCTCCTGAAGAACCCTAATCAATAAAGCAATTAAATACTATATCCATCCCTCAAGGAAACTCTCTCCTAAATTAGTCTCCAAACTACCACCTCTGGTAGTGTCCATATCCCTTTCTAACCAAGAATATGATCTACTGATATACCTGATCCTCAATCAAGGAGACCCATCCTACCACATAGAATCATCATCTCCATCTGCTCTCAAATCCCCCCAACCATGGAAGGAATCAATGATGAGTGTCCCAGAAACTCCCATGCTCTCTCGAAGTGTACCAAACCCTACATCAAATAAATCTGATTGTGCCATACCATATATATCGGTGCCAATTGAACTGTAAACCTCTAGCTGAAGTGTACTTATAGATATGTGGTCTTGTCCATGATCGCTAAAATCAACCTCCTTGCCAACCCACATTGTTTCTTGTGGTGTCCCATACTTCGACAATATCACTATGATGTCAACCCTACTATATAACTCTAGTACACCATGGTCAAGAGAGGATAGCATACTCTCCCAACTCATCCCTGAAACAAGGGTGGCTAAAGAATCATTCCCTCACTCGTGATGTTGACATACCAAGCATCCCCCCACCATATGCCTCATGAAATCATCCTCTATATCCTCCCAGGATAATCTCTCTTTGATCTGCTGAAGGGTCCTAAAATTTCCAAGTTGTTTGACCATAGGTACATCATGTATGGTCCTCAAGATCTCTAACGATGCCTGTTGCGACCATACATCCTGCCAATTGACCTCATAGTACTCATCAAAAGAATCAGTCCTATTATGTTCCCCATCCTCATACCGATGAGACTCTCAACCTATATCAACCTTTAAAATATCCTCTGTCCCACAGCCGAGGATACTCTACATCATACCCAAGGCCTCATCTGACTACCTCTAGTGAATTCGCCCTATCCTACTGCATGTAGTGGAGTATCCCCTGTTAGGACGTCTATGTCTAATAACTCTCCTTGTCCCATGCAACTAGATATATTTCCCAATGTTTCTATATATAATGAAAGTATCGAGAAAGGATAACAAAAATACCTACAACTGTATGTATGACTGGGAAGCATCATATGCTTTGGTTAATCCAAAAGGCTTGACCAAAAACTCATCCATCGACATCCAAGGTGAATAGTCACCTGGACTCCACACTTATCTCATATCATCATGTACAATGGTAGGTGACTTCATATACTGATGGTCAATCACAGTCCCCCTATCATCACTCATATGACTGATGCTACTCAAAAGGTAATCTTACAGATCCATGTGATGTTGTAAGGGAGAGGACAACTCTCCACATAAATCTCCATGCTCCACCAAGTATGTCTCCTCCCTATACTCCAATGCATCCCTCTAGATCCCATTGTACACCTCTGCATGCTCCTGTGGACTACCACTCATTAATGTATACCCATGTATACCCATGCAAGCTCATGTATCCTCCTGCATCATCATGTATCCTAAGTGCATTGTTGGGTCAACCTCTACATGGATGTCAACTATTCCTGGAACCCAAATGGATGTGTCCTCATATCTTCCCCTGGCTCTGGAATCCCCATGTGTATGTGTAGGACCATCTATCTCAAAGATCCTCATGAATGGTGGTCCATGTTGTTGAGTTGAGGAAAAGGCACAAATATCATCCTTATTCCCATGGTTTATGATATAATATTGATTGACTTTTATGTTAATTAGGAATAATTAGGATAGAAAATGATTAAAATGTCTTCTAGAAATATTATTGAGTGATATTAGATAAATTCTAAAATTCGGTTGGAATTGTTTGATTTTGTTGCAGGAATGGATAAATATTGTTAAACCCAAGATAGCTAAGGAGATTTTGAAGATGCGTAGGCTATTGAAGGTTGAAGACATTAGGCGCAAAGCAATTTTCATGAAGATTGATTCTCTATTTTGTAATCTTTATAAACAGTAAAAGCAATCCTGAGGATCTCTCAATCCTCGGGATAGCTTAATTTACCCATATTATTGTAATATATGGAGGGTAATGAATCATAGAAAGGACATCTAAGAAATTTATCCAAGCATTCAGAACTCAGAACTGCTTTGTACTAGCAGCCTTTTGTAAATGTTGTACTAGTTATGGAATTAATAGAAGCGTTGGGCATTTTCATCATTTTTGCATACTAAGTTTCTAGTAGCAGTGCTTCTGAGGACCGAGGGCCCAGTCTGAAGGAGTTACTATCTCAGTCTATAATTGTATCAATTTGATTTCAGTCTATGATTTAAATATCTTTTGCAATAGTTAAGATAAATACATGAGTGTGTTGATGTGTTTATAGATTAGTTGTGTTGTTTGATTACAGGAGATAGATGCTTCATTTGAATGTTATCGATTGTTGTTCCATTCCTCATTGATGAAATTAGTTGATCGACAGTTCCTCTCATTTCTACATACATTGTTCCTTTTATTAAGTTAGCATTTGTTGTTCCTTTCGTTTAAAGTATATTTGTTGTTCCTTCTCAATTTACAGTACTTAATTTTTTCTTTCAAGCAGATTAGATAGTCATTGATAGATCAGATTATTAAGAACTTTCATAAATTCAATTGTTGTTTCTTAGTTAGATCAATTCAGCAATTTAGTTAAATGCCTTTAATTCACAACATGGTATAGATCAGATCTCAATTTGGTTGAGTATAGATTTTAGCTTCAGAGTATTAATGAATGTGTGAGGAACTTGATTATTGATAAACTCATATTTGCTTTGACTACATGATTTTAGCCTCTACAGCTATCTGCATAAACTTTGATTATATTCTTGAAATAAAAGACGAATCCTCGAGTTGATAAATTAATGTTAAACTAAGGTTGTTTTAGGACATCTTTAGAGCCCAACACGTTGGCATCGTTGCTGGGGAGAATGTCAAAGATAGCATAGGTTGCATCTCTAGAGGATGAGGTATTAAAAACGAAAGGTAAGAACTTATGTAGGCAATAAGTAAAATTCGTATGCCAACGCCTACCTTAAGTTGATGCATAGAGGTCATATAGGTACTTATATTTTTGTGTGAAGTGTGTATGACTAAGAAGAAAGAACCTGAAAAACCAAAAGCCCCACCAAAAACCACAAAAGGCCAGAGCTCGGTGCCCCCTGGAACAAGCACTTTCATAGACAACATCATCCGAAAAGTTGAATCTCAAGCTTCAGTTGGGCCTAGGAAAGGTTCTACTTGAATCCCTCAAGTCGCAAATTCACCAACTACATCCCAAGCTAAGGTTCATAGCAAAACTGAAGAAATTGAACAAAGTTTTCAAAATATAGATCGTCAACCTCTCAGCCCTTTAGATGAAGGAAATTCTTGTAATATGGAAGAAGGAGAAGGGAAGCCCAACGAGGTTTCTAAATCAAACCTATCACCATCACCTGATCCTGGATCTCCTATGATAGGAGAAGGTATAACTGAAATCCCAGATAGAGGTAGTGTGATTAAATCCCCTAGGGGATCAAGTAATCAATCACCAGGAATAGAACACTCGGGCCAATAAATTCTTGAAGATTATTGGCATTTTCAACCAAATGGCACAACCAAATAAACCATGAGCCTAGACTTCCAGTTTGGAATATCCGATAGTTGATGTAGTTTCTAATGCCCCCATGAAAGCGATCCCATTATAGAATTTGCCAACCTTTCATGGATTAATTTCAGAGTACCCTGATTCATTCTTATTCGAATTTGATGTATTGTGTAGAGAATATTACTACACCTCTGAACCCCAGAAACTGAAGTTGTTCCCTTCTACCTTGAAAGGATCAACTTTACGTTGGTTATGGGATTAGGAGGAGGAACCATATATTCTTGGGATGAAATGAAACAAACCTTCCTCACAAAATATTAGGATTATTGTAGAACCATGGATCTAAAAGATGAAATATTTCAACTGACTGCAAAGGAAAACGAGACATTAGAAGAATATGTTGAAAATTTTCAATATAATTTGCAAATATCTCCTTATGGTACATTACTAGGTGAGGTACTTAAAGCCACTTTGATAAAAGGAATGAAGGATGACTGGGTAGAAACATTGAATTTAATGGGGAAGAGTGGTATTTATCAAGAAACTTATGGTAACATCATCCAATTGTGCATCAGGTGCTCGCGTGGGAGTACACGGACTAGATTAGGGATGTGGTCTCCCTTCACCGGAAATAACAACATTACTAGGGGGGGTGTTACCCAAGCATAAGTCATTAATCTTTTAGAAAATTTCAAAACTGAGATTCTAAGCACTCTGACTACACAATTGGATGTCTTACAAGCTAAACAGAAACAAGCAGAAGTAGAACATACCTTGGCCATATTTTTCCATAGATGCAGAAAGAAACATGGTCTGAGGGAATGCCCTTTGGATGTGGTTCGGGTTTGAGCCATTTGTGCCAAAGATCATGCAACGGAGCAATGTCCATTGCTCCTAGGACTAAAATTTGTCTTTAGAGAAGAAGAAGAGGAAACATAACCATTATATCCGATGGCTCAGTGTCGCTAATGGCAGGCCCATCCCCCAAGTACACTACAAGATCCTTCTTTTTTCTTTTTTGGACAGTATAATCAGTAGCAAAATTATGGAAACACGTGCTAGGGCCAACCATTTGCTAACCCCACCTGTAAGTCCCAGCAATATCCAACTGCAAATCCTCCTTGGCCAAATAAACCAATTGCAAATCCCACTTGGCCAAATCAACCAGCTGCAAATCCTACCTGGCCTAACTCACAATACCCTACCCCATATTGGCAGAATTCAAACAACAACCCCTATCCTTCACAGTGGACTAACACAGCTTCCCAAGCCCCCAATTGGAATCAAAATTGGCAGCGCCCCATGGGAATGACCAATCAACCCATGGGGATAGCTCCTTAGCCCATTGTACAAGCCCCACTCCAATTTCCCCAGAACCCTCAACCTCAAATATGCCCTCAATTACCAGCTCAACCCAACCCAAATCCCAATAATAGACCAGCCTAGCTTGTGCAAATTATTGAGAATTTGGATGGGGAAATCAACTCTATAAGGTGCAATGAACTCTGACTGAGATCAAGGCGCATAATTTCTCTTGAAGGAATTAACATTCACCAAGAGTAGGAGAATGAAAATAATATACAACCAGCAATAACACCCTCGATTATGGTCATCACAGAAGAAGCATAGAAGGGAGGAAACACAGTCGAGCAACAAAATTTTGATGAGGACGTAACTCCTCCTCCCCCATTCCCCGAAAGGCTGATGATAGAAAAACCAACTGTATATCCTAACTTTTACATCGTAGGGGAACTAAAGAATCTATATGTTAAGATCCCACTACTACAGGCTCTACAAGACATCCCAATTTATGAAAAGACAATTAAGGAATTATGTGGGAAGAAGCATGTTAGGAAAATTAAAAATTCATCATCAACTGTTCACGTGGTAGGAGCCTTGTCTGATATCATTCTAGGAAACAGGAACCGATCAAATATGCAGACCCAGGGAATCCCACAGTAACAGTTTAGATATAGGGTTGTTCTTTTCCAAATACACTAGTGGATTCGGGGGTAGACATTAATATCCTGACCATCAAGACTTGCAACATCCTAGGTTTTGCCTCCTTTCAACCTACTCCAATTATGTTACAATTGGTTGATCGATCAGTGGTTAAACCAGTGGGCACATTACAGGATATGTCAATTTCAGTTGAATCTTGGGAATATCCAGCTGATTTCCTCATTATCAACCCAAGAAGTGGACTCGATGGACATCCATTAATACTGGGAAGACCATGGCTCGCAACAACAGATGCATACATAGGATGCCACACGAGAAACATGACAATTGCTAGAGGAGGTGCTACAAAGAACCTCATCCTGTATCCTCCAACTAAACCAAGATCGTCTATCATACATCAGCAGTTGCCACCACCTAGATATCCAGAAAAGGATCTACGACTGCCTCTCAAACTGGAAGAAGCTCCCATATTCAAGAACCAACTAGAAGATGATGTGATCAATAACTTCATTAATAGCCCAGCCATTATAAGAAATCCAACATGCCAAATGTTAAAAGTTGTGTTAGATAATGAAGCACAGGGAGATCCTTTGGAATAATTGATGGAACAACATATCCCCACTACTATTGTCCATAACAGCAAATCGGTTGAAATTTCACCAGGGAGGTTTATGAATATTAATGCTAATTTAAATGAGCAACAACAACACAAATTAATTCAGATCCTTTCTAAATATCAGCAGGCTTTTGCTTGGGAATATCCTGACATGAAGGGAATCGATCCCTAACTCTGTACACATCATATATATATTGATAAATATGCTCAACCCATATGACAACCCCAATGAAGATTGAACCCTCATCTCAGGGATGTCGTTAAAGATGAGTTACAAAAACTGTTGGATGTTGATTTTATATATCCTATCTCAGATAGTTGGTGGGTCTCCCCACTGGTAATCGTCCCCAAGAAGAATGGGAAATGGTGAATCTGTGTAGACTACAGAGAGCTCAATAAAGATACCCAGAAGGACCACTTTCCCTTACCCTTTATTAATCAATTCCTTGACACTTTAGAAGGGAAGCAGTTCTTCTCCTTCCTAGATGGTTTTAGTGGCTATAATCAGATCCAAATTGCTCTGGAAGACCAAGATAAAATTACGTTTACATGTCCATGGGGTACCTTCGCATATAGATTATTTCCCTTTGGATTATGTAATGCTCTAGCCACATTCTAGAGGGCCATTCTGAGCATATTTTCTGATCTAATTAATGAAGGACTTGAACTTTACATGGACGATTTCACCCCTTATAGCATTGATTTCGATCAAGCTCTCAGCAATCTAGAGAAGGTACTGGAACGATCCATTGCTACTAGGTTGTGTTTTAGTCATGAAAATGTCATATGATGATGACCGAAGGTGTGGTACTGGGACACTATGTTTCTACAGAGGGAATGAAGGTAGACCCAACAAAAATAGAGGTAATTTTTAATCTGCCTACACCCTGTACACAAACTAAGGTATGTATTTTCCTTGGCGCTACAGGATACTATCACAGATTCATAGAAAAAAATTCAAGAACAGCTACACCTTTACATGCTTTAACTGGTAATGCGGAATTTCAATGGTCTGACAAGTGTGATGCTGCGTTTGCAGGACTTAAAAAGATGATCTCAACAACACCAGTGTTGAGAGGACCAAACTGGAAATTGCCATTTCATATTTCTATGGACACATCGGATATCGCCATAGGCACTGTCCTTGGACAAGAAGAAGACAAGAAACCTTATGCTATTTACTTCATTAGCAAAAATATCACTCCCACTGAATTAAATTATACAATAACAGAAAAAGAATTTGTAGCCGTTATACATGCTATTAATAAATGCTGCCACTATATAGCAGGCTACCCAGTTATTTTGTATATTGATCATTCTGCTATTAAATATCTAGCTAACAAACCAATGATTAATGGACAGGTTACTCGGTGATTGTTACTATTGCAAGAATTCAACATCACCATCAAGGACAGACTCGGAAGAGAGAATCTCATCGCAGATTTATTGTCCTGCATACCCAAAATAGATGATTTTATGACAATGGAGGACCAATTTCCAGACGAACACTTGTTTGCAGTCACTATTAAAACGCCATGGTACGCTGATGTGGCTAATTATCTAGAAGCTAGGAAACTATCAGCACATCTATCACCAAGAGAAAGGACATTGATCATCCAGCGTTGTGCACGATTCACTTGGATTGGTGGATATTTGTTCCACACAGGGGCTGACGTCCAAATCCAAAGATGTGTAAGGGATGATGAAATTTATGATGTTCTGAAGGCGAGTCATGATGAGCCTTATGGCGGACATTTTGCAGAACACGGAACTTGGAATAACATTTTATAGATGGGATACTATCGGCTCTCAATATTTAAGGATGCAAAGAAGTATGCCTAGGCCTGCGATAGTTGTTAAAGGATGGGTCGACCCAGCCAAGCTGATGAAATGCCACTGCAGGCACAAATAGTCGCAGAACCTTTTGAAAGATGGGCATTGGGTTTTGTTGGCCCCTTCAATCCAAAATCAAACCAGAAGTCTTATATTTTAGTTGCAATAGAATATATGACCAAATGGGTAGAGGCAGTAGCCTTGACAAATGCAACAGAGGAAGCAGTCATTAAATTTATTTTTGAAATATTTGTACACTATGGATTACCTAGGGAAGTAATCACTGATAGAGGGTCGCAATTTACATCTCATAGAATCACAGCCACCCTGAGCAATTATCATATCAAGCACATAATTACTTCCCCCTACCACCCACAGGAAAACGAACAAGTAGAAAGTACCAACAAAGTCTTGGAGGCAATTTTGACAAAAACAGTCTCAACCAACCGTCAGAATTGGGCAGTCCAGCTTCCAAATTCCTTATGGGCCTATCGCATGGCATGGCGTAACACTACTGGATACTCCCCTTATCATCTAGTCTATGGCAAAGAACCTATCTTCTCGATTGAATTTGAGATCAAGGCTCTAAGGATGGACTAGGAAATTGGACTGGATCTTACAGAGGCACATAAACAACACTTACAACAGCTCAATGAGTTAGATGAAGCACAAATGTTCTCCTTACAACGCACATCTATTATTCAGCAGCAGAGAGCTAGTTGGCATGATAAAAATATCAAGACGAAATCCTTCCAGAAAGGAGATTGGGCGCTTCTCTATGATTCTAGATTTCATGATTTTCCTAGAAAATTACAGACAAGGTGGCTTGAACTGTATGAAATCTATAAAGTTCATGATAAAGACATTGTCACCTTAATCACCATCTACGGATCTAGTTCTCCTTTTCTAGTAAATGGACATCGGTTATGACTCTACCATCAACCGCTTTCAAAAGCATCATTTTTCCAAGAAGTAAGTAAGGATCCTACTGTTCATATTTTAGCTGGCTGGGAAGGTAACCCAGCAGCCTCAACTTCTTAAAATGATGATTCTTATCAAGCACTGTACATATTGTATATGGTTTTCTTTACAGATTTGATTGAGTTTTTAGTTTTTTTTTTAATCTTTAAAGGTCACTTGAGAGAATAAGAACTGGGAAAGATGACTATATTGAGTATAATTAGAACTCTTTTTTGTTCCTCGCTCCTACAAAAACCAAGTAAATATAAACCTTGTTTCACAAAAAATGAACATATCTACATAATACTAACAGACCATCCAATACTTAGATTATTGAATAAACTTACCCATAGAAATTGAATGAATTTAGTTGATGACTAATCAATCATATATTCACTAAAACAAAATGTATGTGGAAGGTTTCCAATCACTTAACTAGATGGTTAAAATTTGAACATCATCGTTGTTGTTCCCTTTGCACATAGTTGTCATTCATTTCAAGCGAAACAACTGTCGTTCCCTTCGTACGATTGTTATTCCCTTTTCACGTAGTTTTCATTCATTTTGAATGAAACAACTGTCGTTCCCTTCATGCGATTGTTGTTCCCTTTGCACGTAGTCTCGTTCATTTCGAAAGGAACAACTGTTGTTGCTTTTACATTTTTCTTATTGTTGTTCCTTTTTCTCAAAAGTCTCATGAAGCATGCCACTATTATGTCAGTCACTCCTTTGGGTATGACCTTCACTAATTAATTTTCATCAACACTACTTCTAATTATCATGAGTAATGATTTGTCATTTTTTTGTGTGGACTATTTAACATACCTTAGCGAATTGTTTTTGGATTAATTTCTCTGAATTATCTTAAAATTTGTTCATAATTCATTAACCACCATAATTCATTTCTTTCCCCTATATATATACATATACTTGAATGATAATTTGCCTTCATATTATAATAAGGAGTCTAAGTACATTTTTTTACTTGGCATTCTTACACATCTTATGCCTTCCCTCACTCTTAAGTAGTAGATGAGCCTCCCTTGATAGAACCTAAAATAAAAAATTATTATTAAACTAATAAAACTTCTCCCACAAAGGATATGGGGTCTCATCACGATCCAACCTACCACGATCATTGAACAGTAACATAAGTGACATTCCCACTATGGCTACCACACCAGGGCAATCGCCTTTGGCATTTTTCGTCAAAGGACAAGAGGTCTCATCATGAGCTGACTTGTTCACTTAAGTTACGATCTAGTGAGTGGCATTATCGTTATCTAGCTACCAAACCAGGATAGTGGTATTTTTGGGAAAAGACGATTCAAACCATTTATTAAGGATACGAGCTCATCTATGGGTTAAAAGGAAACCCTGTCGAGGCTATGGACGCCTGTTGGCAACAGTGGCTCTATCTATGGTATCGAAGTTTATCTTTAATACGCCAAGTTTTTTTGTGTGTTCCTATATTTCCTTTTATAAAATGAGGCTATCTTTCTGGTTATATCCAATAACAAGGGAGAGTTACAACGTTATTATATGTGGAACATTTCTAAATACGTGAACAAATTTAAAAATTATTCGGAGTCTTTTTTTCCTTAAACCTTTTTTGAACATCGGTATGTCAATTTGAATTTCCCACACAAAGTGATGATTGTTCATAATTACCGTTAAAGTGATTTTTGAAATTTATTAATGATTTTTTTTCCCAGCGGCGACAGTGCCATACTAATCACACCTCACTTGAAATACCTACCATTATTACACTAGTACATTTCTACGGTCAAGGTCGAGGTCGACCTTTCCATTTATGAGGGGGCAGATATTCTGCACATTTTCCGATAGATCATAATGATTGTAATAAATGGGAAAACTCACATTTTTATACACTTGTTGTTCTATGATATTTGTTATTTCTGGTAATATTGCTTCCAAAGCTGGTCGAACTAAGCTACAACAAGGAATGATATTTGTCCTCACCTGCTCACAGAAAACATGGGTGGCCGAAGTGTACGCCAAGAGCCCACATTACTATAGGTAATTGAGCAGGCAAGAGAAATTTTACATTGTCTGGGGTGGACAGAGTACTTCAACAGGTTGCAAGGATATGACATGAATATCACACTCGCATTTTTCTAGAACTTGCAGGGAGGAGTCTCCATGGTCTGAGATATATGAATTCTGGTCACTGAGGAAATCATAGCAGAGGTCACAGGCCTCCCCAATGTAGGCATACAGTGGACTGGGAAGTATACAACGCTCAAAGAGGTTGTGGAATATTTCATAGACCCTGTAGAAGAACTTGATAAAAAGGGAAAGGGACTAGACCCCAATGCTCTCAGCGAGCCATGGAGGGAACTAGTAGGAGTAATACAAAGGTATATCACCTATGATGGGAGGTATGATGTGGTGCAGCGACTCCACCTCAAATTGTTAGAATCACTCAAACAGAGTTTAGTAATCAATTTACCATTTTTTCTAAGTGCCATGTTACATGAAGTTATTGCAAGAAATCAGAGGGCTAAAGACTTTGTCATTATAATTAGCCACCATGGACTAGTAAAGTTGATAGTAAACAGGGCCTTGAGCCAAACTCAAATAACTTTGGGTGATAAAATCGAGGTCGATAGGCCTCTACAAATGGAACAACCTAAATTGCACCATGAAAACCCCCCACATGGAATTGAGGTAGCACAGGAAGGGGGAGATAGCACCCAAATGGAAGTTCCATTACCCCAGCATGAAATTGAGATGGCCCGAGAAGGAGGAGACAATGCCCAAATGGAAGTCCCATTACCCCAGCTTGAAATTGAGACAGAACCCATCCAACTGGCAAAAATTCAGACAACACAGGCGGAGACAATAAAGAAGAAAATAAAAAGAACAATTGTTGTTCATAAAACCCCCATTGAGAAGACAAGAAGAAGCAAAAGGATAACACAATCTAAAGAAATCTGGGAAGCTATATAGACAAAACATCCCTCACAGGAATATATTCAAGAAATTGAACAGATAGAACAGGCCCCACAAGAAAATACTCAGGAAAATACACAGCCGTCACTTGAAATCCTTACAGAACAGTTCTTCAAAAGTTATGAGGTAGAGATGGATCAAGTATTGGGGAACTTAGGGACATCAGTCACCAAAGACACAAGTAGGTCTGAAGAACACCAAGCACCAACTTCCTCTTCGAACCCTGCCTTGGACCTCCCTGACATAGAGATGCCATTCCCCGAAGATACAGAATAGCCAGAACCTCGTACTGAGGTAAACATCCCTATAGAATAGGCAGAGCACATAGAGGAAACAAAGGAACAGTCATTGGAGGATCAAGGTGAGGAAAACCTTGACATTCCCCATAAACAGAAAACAGCAGGAAAAGGCCACAATAAAATCAGAAAGTTGAAACAGGAAAACAATTTGTTGAGAAGAAGGGTTAAAAAAATTAAAGTATTAAAGAAGAAAGTTGGTAGACTCAAAGAAATAATTAAATAATTAAGGAAACAATTGGAGCAAGCTAATAAGGCCTATGAAAGGAAGAAGTCCAAAAGGCCTATAACACAGGGAAGGAACCCAATTCTTAGGAGGACAGTCCATACAAGTTATGTTGGAACACAGACAGAGTTGCATGCCCCTGAAGAAACAACAGAGATAGAAGCTCAAACTGAGATTCCAACAGTAGAGGAAGCAGTTGTTCAAAATGAAGAAGTGATTCCTTTGGAAACACATGAAATGGAAGCTCAAACAGAGATTACAATAGCATAAGAGATAGTTTCCCAACCTAAGGAAGTGCTTCCTACATACTTTCTTGCTCCTTTAGAGACAATTGATGCAGAGACCCAGATGGATCCCCCAACCACAGAAGAGACAGATGTTCAGACTGAGGAAGCATTTCATTCTTCTAAACAGAGTGCCATTATTGACAGGTTGAAGGCAGAGCTAGTGCAAACCCAACAGACCCTGACTCAGTGCAGGAGTGAGATGGTAACCATGGTAGAGCATCAAAAAGTTGTCGAACAACGTAAAACCATGTTAGCAATAGAAAATGAGACTTTTGTTGAGCTCACCAGAGCCCAAGGGAAGGTAAAGAAAGTACAGGGTCAATTATATAGAGCTTTGGAGAAAATCAAATAAATTTTCGATGTCTATACTGATGCAGTAGATTGCAGGGCTCCTGCTACTAATTACACCTTGTTTTTATTGAAGTGTTATTTGTTGCTAAGGATAAAATCTATCAGAGCAGGAAAACCAATAAAGTTCACCACTGTCTTTGAGTTTGTTTCATGCTTTAGATAACAAGAAGAAAAAGTGCAATACTTTCTGTGTGAGCTATATCTCCACAACTTCATCTTGGAATAAAACAGAAAAGAGAACCCTGGTCCTTTTATTGGGGACATACAGTTCCAAGAATTCTTGTCCTTTATCAAAAACCAAATCAGGTGGGATAAAGCACACAAGACCTTCATGAAAAGGGAGACTGGGCTAGACCTTTGGATCAAAGGGGAACCTCCCAAATCCTTCACAACCGTCATGCAGCACAGAACATTCATGAAGAGGGAAGGGGTTGTAGACTCTTTAGCTCCTATCCACCGACAGGTTATACGTTCAGGTCTACCATATTTTAGGGAGCTTAAAGAAGAATTTATTGCTGCTTCCAAACTGAGATGGGATGCCTCCCCAAATGCAATCAAGAGTAGGGAACCCTTTGGCTACTAGAACTTTCATGCAACCACCTTCAGGGTGGAGAGGTATACCAGAATGATCCAAGATGAAGGACCTGCCTGGATTGGGTGCAGATATAGTCCTCCTATTATTCGGTACCCTTCAGAAGGTTACCAGAGTGATTATCAAATTAATATGAAGAGGGAAGAAGCTACTTTTGAAGAGCTCAGATCCAAGAATGGGTTCAGGGAACCTGGTGAACCAACCTCTCCTCCTTACAACATCATTGCTTTACATGTAAGATCTTTTCTTGCATGAGGACATGCAAGAAGGTAAGTTGGGGGGTATGTTGAGTTGAGGAAAAGGTACAAATATCCTCCTTATTCCCATGGTTTATGATATAATCTTGATTGACTTTTATGTTAATTAGGAATAATTAGGATAGAAAATGATTAAAATGTCTTCTAGAAATATTATTGAGTGATATTAGATAAATTCTAAAATTTGGTTGGAATTGTTTGATTTTATTGTAGGAATGGATCAATATTGTTAAACCCAAGATAGCCAAGGAGATTTTGAATATGCGTAGGCTATTTAAGGTTGAAGACATTGGGCGCAAAGCAGTTTTGAGGAAGATTGATTCTCTATTTTGTAATCTTTATAAACAGTAAAAGCAATCTTGAGGATCTCTCGATTCTCTAGATAGCTTAATTTACCCATATTATTGTAATATATGGAGGGTAATGAATGATAGAAATGACATCTAAGAAATTTATCCAAGCATTCAGAACTCATAACTTTTCTATAATAGCAGCCTTTTGTAAATGTTGTACCAGTTATGGAATTAATAGAAGCGTTGGGCGTTTTCATCATTTTTTCATACTGAGTTTCTAGTAGCAGTGCTTCTGAGGACCCAGGGCCCAGTCTGAAGGAGTTAGTGTCTCAGTTTGTAATTGTATCAATTTGATTTCAGTCTATGATTTAATTCTCTTTTGCAACAGTTAAGATAAATACATGAGTGTGTTGATGTTTTATAGATTAGTTGTGTTGTTTTATTACAGGAGATAGATGCTTCATTTGATTGTTATCGATTGTTGTTCCATTCATCATTGATGAAGTTTGTTGATCGACGGTTCCTCTCATTTCCTCATACGTTGTCCCTTTTATTAAGTTAGCATTTGATGTTCCTTTAGTTTAATTTAGCATTTGTTGTTCCTTTCATTTAAAGTATGTTTGTTGTTCCTTCTCAATTTACAGTACTTAGTTGTTTCTTTCCAGCAGATTAAATAGTCATTGATAGATCAGTTTATTAAACACTTTCATAAATTCAATTATTGTTTCTTAGTTAGATCAATTCAGCAATTTAGTTAAATGCCTTTAATTCACAGCATGTTATAGATCAGATCTCAATTTGGTTGAGTATAGATTTTAGCTTCAGAGTTTTAATGAATGTGTGAGTAACTTGATTATTGATAAACTCATATTTGCTTTGTCTACATGATTTTAACCTCTACAAATATCTGCATAGACTTTGATGATATTCTTGAAATAAAAGATGAATCCTCGGGTTGATAAATTAATGTTAAACTAAGGTTGTTTTAGGACATCTTTAGAGCCCAACACCTGTGACACATGAACATCCTCCTGTGTCTCTTGATCACATCTCTCCATAATCATCAGTGATCCTGGGTATCCCTCAAGCTCCTCCATCAATGGGAATTCCTCTATCAAATCAACAACATCCTCTAGTGATGTAGTTGAAGTATATATTTGACTCTTTGTTGAGATAGATGTAGTGGATCCCTGACTAGCCTCCTCAAGGAACTCCTCTAATCTAGACTATGATTCTTGAAGGGTTGTATATGCACCTTTCAATAACCCACATGTTCTTACCAACTCATCAGTGAGTTGGTCCACCTCAGTCTCCTTCTCCTTCAGCACCCTATGATACATCTCTCCAACCTCCAAAAGGTAATATCTATCCACGAGTAACTGTTGGTAGTCATTCCTCATCATAGTCACTCTCTCCCTGATTGTATGGAATTCATCAATGGAAAGCTCTCCATCTGAACTATCATGTGCCATTGTGGCCCTCCAATAATACTCTGCCACTAACATGTGTGTATCATCAATGTTTCTAATGGTTTCCACAATCATGTCCTCTCTGACCCTCAGTTGTCCTGCCAAATGATGTGACTCCTGAACATTGCCCCGCTGAGGTGCTACCTCATGACTCCCACTGCTAATGTCAACAGTGGAATTATCATAAACACACTCCCAAGGAGCTAAAGCATCGTACTGCCTACTTTCCACTGTGCTAGTGAATCCCCCTGTATGTCATTGTACATCATCACATATTGTTGTCTCAATCTGAACCACCCTGTATCCTATATTACAATTGTATCTTCTTTTGCACTCATCCTACTAATATCATCTGCACCTGGATCCCATATGGATGTGTCCATACATGTGATATGGTCATCCCGACCAACAAGGAATGCATCCTCTTCACTGTAGACTGGTCTTGGAAGTAAGTATCCCATTGATCTTTCAGTATCCACAACATGATCTATCAATGGACTCCCCAAAATAGATGACTCACTCTCCCCATACTGATAGGTATGTATATAGTCATCTTCCTCCAAGTTGCCTCTCCTCCTAGGCCTGCAGATCCACATGTTCCTTGTGTTCAATCACTACACAAGGCTCCTCTACCACATCCATAATGCCACTGATATCCTCATGTGTCGTGTGTAGCATAAGTGACTAAGAATGTAAGGAATGTGTCACACTCAACTCCATAAGAGGATCATTATCCCCCATGCATGGCCCCATATCAACATCCAAATGTGGATCACCCAATATTTGATGCTCCTCATGCCTAGGTGCTACCATGACTGAATCATCACAAGTATCACCATTATGGTTAAGTGTTGAGTCCTCAACACTATATGATTGGGAAGATAAATCACATATGCTATCAACCTGTCCATCCAACTTTCCATCAGATGCACAGGAGTCAATGGACTTATGGGACTGCTCTAATGAGGAATCTAGGGTCACATCCTCATACACATCCTCATCATCACTATCGCAGTGCACCTCAATGTAATGTTCTCTCCCCTTGCTCCTACATCTGTGATACGGCTCCCAAGACTTTTTTCAACTATAGAAAAGTTCCATGCTCCTAATGGTTGTAGGTTCCATCTATACTCTCTTTAATCCAATAGCATGTGGTGATGTATCCACTTTCCTTACTGTTTTGGCTCTTCTTTCCTTTACTTTTCTTCTTCAATAATTGACTTCTACAATCTTCTTGGCCCATACTGCAATATCATCTTTACTCCACCTAGGATTTCTTATGGATACAAACTATTGGAATGTTACCTCAGCCCTGAATGTCTCACTGAGAGCTTGATATTCCATATCACAATATATAATCTCCTCTGCAATAGCCATGTTTCCTTCATGAAGACACTCAGGCTAGGAGGAATCTTTGCTCTGATACCACTATAATGTTCCCAAGTGTATTTTCTTGGAACATTTGAAGTTTTGTATTTTCTAGTTGTGGTATTTTGTCAAACAGTTTGTGGTTTGTCTTCTATGATTTGCATAGGGGTTTATTCTTATGGTTTTTGCAGAAAATAATTGATAGATATATATCAAATGACATATACACAACAATATGCAATAGAAGTAACACAAGAAAATGGCCACAATACTTCAGATCTATAATTTATTCATAAATATGCTAACCTTAGTGCAAGAGATGAAAAAATATTTAAGAGATATGGATAAATAATGCATGTGGTTGAATATAGCTCCAAGATACAATAACAAAGAGAGATGTATCCTTGTTTAGGCCTCCAATAATTGCATACCAAAGATCTGTTTAACCAATAATGTTTCCTTCCTTCAAATTGTTGGAGAACTAAGCCTAGTTGTGCCCTCCCTAGCTGGTGCGCACCCTAGTTTCATGTACCTATTGTTTCTGACCTCCAAAATTTGTAATATGTGTTGCAATATTGTATATCCGAAGGATATGTGATCATGGAAGAGATCCCTTGTGGTTACATGTATATCTAAACCCTCCCACTCAATATCTCCAAAGGTGATTGTGCCCTCCTTCAGAAAATTCGCACAACTGGAAGAAATGGTGAATATGACATGAAAATGCTCAATAGAATGATGAGAAGAGGCACCTTGGTGGTTGCTAACACTCCATAAGTGAAACCTCTTCTATATCCAATGTCTATTATCCTCTATGAACTCTTTTCTCATGGACAGTGTGCCCCAGCTCCGTAGAAAGACCCTAAGTTGTGCCCTACTTCCTCAACTTGCTTTTGGAACTGAAATGAACTACAATAGAATGATGAGTGAGGAATATTTCACCTCCTTGGCCAAGATTGGATCAATAATAGAGGGATATTTCACCTCCTTTCTGATCTATAGGGTTTATTTAGTCAAAACCCTCAAAACCCCCAAGTACCATGGGCTTTCTAGCTAAGAGGCCAGACATCAAAATATCAATCAAAGAAATGAGAGAATAGAAGCCCCTATATCTATTTTATACCCCCTTTCACCTTTTTTTCCATTCAAGTGACTTTTAATTCATCTTTTAAATTCATAAATCACTTTATTAATTTAATAACCCTTTTTACTCCAAAAAGTGATTAATTCTCCCTTATAACTTATCCTGCCACTGAAAGTCACTTTTAATCATTCTATCTTGTAGATATTTTCATCTCAATTCCAACGAGATATTACACTAAGGTGTTTCTCCAAGAAACAAGTTCCAAATATCACCTTTAGTGTAATTAATCAAAATATGCTCAATAATAACCCAAAATTACAGAAATCGTTGGAATGCAGTGAAACCAAGGACAAGTTGTGCAGAATGGATCTTGATGATGAAATATGATGAATAATGTGAGTTTTGCCCCATACAAATCCTCAAAACTCCATGATCTCACTATCACTCCCAATTGGCTACTCTGGCAGACATCCCAAATTGTAACATAAGGGTATCCAAAAATGGGGACATTACAAAGTTCGTGCAAGCCATTTGAACTATTGTGCAAAATGTTTTAGAGGGGACCCAACAAGAAGAGTAGTAAACATGTGTTCCAACTAGGTCTTATTGTAGATTTAAAAATTCATATTCAGGAGGGATTTTATAATCCATTTGTCTATTGTCTTCTCCACCCACTAAACCATCACCTCCCAAAGCTCCCAAGAAGATGCTTGGAAGAAAGGCATAATGCCCCAAATCTTGAAGAGCTGGTCAGGTTGGATCCATGGCTAGTGAAGTGAGGCCAAACAATGAAGGACATGTCATTGGCTCTATTCTAGCACTAAGTTTTTTCCCACTTGTTATTAGACCCATAGACCACACAAAAGGAATCTAGGAAATCCATAGTGTTAACCCAAGAGGTTTGATCCTCTAGAATCACAAGAAATGAGCCATCAACAAAATGGCCATTATCTAGTTGCCCAGCTTGAGGTTCATGACAGAAATTGTTTTAATCAACTATGCATCAACCTTTGCACATAGAAGATACCCTAGGGTTTTAGCGATTAGGATACACAAGGTCAAGGCTAGAGGGTAATATTGTTTGATTGACCAAAAGATCCCAATCTCTTCATATTTTCTTTTGTTAGTGGAAAAGTAAACCAAAGCATTTACAAAGAGGGGATTAATACTATCAATAAATGTAAGACCCAACTCCATAACTTTAAGGATCAAATTAAATGTGTAAGATAATTATTGAGCAAATTTTTATTTAATACTATTTTTTAATAAAATATATAATAATATTTAATGTATTATTCATATTTAACATATATAACCACTTTTTAAACTAGGGCTACATAGTAACTAATCCCTATATATATATTTGTAAATTTGTCCCATCCAACACGTTTGTAATGTTGATATTAACATGTAATATGTTATCCAAAACTAAAAATTTAATATGAACTAAATAATAATCATTCACAATTTTCTTTATATAAATAAAATTATATAACATTACAAAAACGAAA
>JZKD02S1829430.1:76297-90162 GCA_000966675.3 Picea glauca
AATAGAAAAAAAATATTTATTAAGTTAAAATACATTTTTCAAAAATATAAAAAAAAAAAAAATTATTAATAATAACAAAGAATAATAATAAACTTTTGAATCTTATTATTTATAAAATTATTTATTAATAATAACAAAGAATAATAAAAAATAATAATGAAAGATAGTATAAACTTTTGTGAAGAAAATGTTTAGAATTTCTACAAAAGCAAGCAAAGCCATGTTAAATATGCAGGTTAAAAATTGTTTTAAAACTTATATAAAAAATTATTTGGTAATTATAACACAAAAAAGTTATGAAAGTTATGTAAACAAGTGAAAATAGCATCAAAGATGATTATACATGCCTCTTAGAAATGTTTTGATATATTAATTATAGTCCAAGCAAAAAATTATAGTAACTATGAAACACTTGAAACTTGTAATAATGTATTATTTGTACATTGCTTAAAATCAAAATAGAAGTTATCTCACTACTTTATACTTTTAATACTTTTTGGACAAGTCTAACTATTAAACTTTTTTTTTTAATTTTTATGAGTAATTATCAACAATTGATATATGCAATTCCATCATTTCTTTTAAATTTCTCATCGATTTTTGGACAAAATTGAAACTGTAGAATTGTTCTGACTACTCTATACATTTAATAATTAAATAAAAAAATGTATATTCAAGAGAAAAGTAACATTATTATGACATTAAAGAAAACATATTATAACAAGTGTTGCGTGGCAGCGTAGTCTCTGCCAAGTAGATTTGGTTATGGAGATGATAGTTGGCAGCTTATAATTATTCATGGTGATGATTTTTGGAAAATGGGGAGAGTCGAGGAATATTGTTAAAAAAACATAAATTAACAGTATRGTAAGTAAACGGTAATTAGAATAGATGTTTAAAAAATATTAAAAAGTTATGTTCAATTGTTTTTTAGAAATGAAATGATAAAGAAAATTGTAAATATTAAAAGGTATATGAAAATTACATTGAATAGTAATTTAATAATTAATGTGCATTGTCAATCCTTTCGAACTTGTGTGGTGAGTTGTCACTAAGAAAAGCATAATTACTTTGCATTGGGAAGGGCGCGAAGGTGACAGGTATGGAAAGGAGTGATAAATGCTTTGAAACTTTTTGTGAACCTAGGTAGAGTGAAGTTTGTGAGTTCGAGTGCGGGGTGGAATTGTAGAGCAGGGAAGTTTTGGGTGCAAGATGTATATGACAGAACACGGGAATGAGAGTTTGATAGCGCCAAGTCGGGACCCTAGGGACATAAAATTGGGTAAGTATGGAAAGGAAGGGTGGTCCGTCAGGCTCCCCTAAATCATGGTTTAATGTGTGTTAATGGGAGATGTCCTCGAGGTTTTCGCTTATTAATGCCAATTTTTTTCGAACATGTGTGTTGAGTTGTCACTAGTAAAAGCATAATCAATGTGCATAGGGAAGGGCGCGAAGGTAGTGGGGATGGGAGGCAGTGATAAATTCTTTGAAATATTTTTGAAGTTGGGTAGAGTAAAGCTTGCAAGCTGGAGGAATTGTAGACCACGGAAGTTTTCGGTGCAAGATGTACATCACGAAATTGTAGATGGCAGAAGTTTTGGGTGCAAGATTTATAATAGTGCCAACCCGGGGATAGGTGGGCTATAAAGTTGGCTAACTATGGAATTGTAGATCACCGAAGTTTTGGGTGCAAGAGGTATATCACGAAACATGGGGAAGGAAATTTCGGTTACGCCAACCCGGGAACCGGCGGCCATAGAATTGGCTAAGTATGAAAAGCAACGGCGGTCGGTCGGACTCCCGTAAATCACGGTTGAATGCATTTCTTGCTTATTAATGCCAATAAGCGAACATATGTGTTGAGTTGTCGCTAGTAAAATCATAATGAATGTGCATTGGTAAGGATGGGAATGTAGCGGGGGTTGAAGAGAGCGATAAATGGTTTGAATTTGTTGTGAACCCGGGTATAGTGAAGGTTGTGGCCATAAAGTTGGCTAAGTATGGAATTGTAGATCAAGGAAGTTTAGGGTGCAATATGTATATCACGGAACACGTGGAATGAGAGTTCGATTGCGCCAAACCGGGATTCGGGAACCGATGGCCATAGAATTGGCTAGGTATGAAAATCAACAGCGGTCAGTCAGACTCCCATAAATCGAAGTTGAATGCCTTTTTTGCTTATTAATGCCAATGAGCGAACTTGTGTGTTGAGTTGTCGCTAGTAAAAGCATAATGAATGTGCATTGGGAAGGTTGGGAATGTGGTGGGGATTGAAGAGAGTGATAAATGTTTTAAAACTTTTGTGAACCTGGGTATAGTAAATCTTTTGAGTTCCAAGAGCCCAGGGTCGAACTGTAAATCACAGAAGTGTTGGGTGTAAAATGTATATGACAGAAGTGTTGTGTGCAACATGTATATCATGGAATAGGGGGCATAAGAATTCGATAACACTAAGTTGGGACCCCGCTGTGAGATAATTGGCTAAGTGTTGAAAGGGACCGCGGTCGGTCGGGCTCATGATGTGACGATATAGATGGAGATGAGGATCTAGCAGTCGGCTAACCTGGGAACCCGTGACCAATCCAGGAGCTCGAGAATGTCAGGTTCAAGTTTAAAGAGATTTTATTTATATGTATTTAAAATGTTTTTATATTAATGTATCTTAATAGATTATTTGTGGTCCAAATGTAAACCATGTTCCAATTTGTGGAGGAATTGTAGACCACGGAAGTTTTGGGTGTAAGATGTATATCGCAGAATTGTAGATGATGAAAGTTTTCAGTGCAAGATTTATAATAGCGCCAACCCGGGGGTCGGTCGAAATCCTGTAAATTGTTGTTCAATGCATTTTTTGCTTATTAATGCCAATAAGCGAACCTATGTGATGATTTGTCTTTATTAAAATCATAATGAATGTGCATTTGGAAGGATGAGAATGTGGCGGGAGTTGAAGAGAGCGATAAATGGTTGAAATTTTTGTGAACCTGAGTATAGTGAAGGTTGCGGCCATAAATTTGGCTAAGTATGGAATTGTAGATCACAGAAGTTTAGGGTGAAAGATATATATCATGGAACACGGGGAATGAGAGTTCAGTTGTGCCAACCCGAGAACCGACGGCCATAGAATTGGCTAGGTATGAAAAGCAACGGCGGTCAGTCGGACTACCGTAAATCACGATTGAATAGAGAACCTGTGTACTGAGTTGTCACTAGTAAAAGCATAATGAATTTGCATTGGGAAGGGAGGGAATGTGGTGAGGATTGAAGAGAGTGATAAATGATTTGAAACTTTTGTGAACAACGAGTTCCAGGAGTCTGGGGTCGAATTGTAAATCACAAAAGTGTTGGGTGCAAAATGTATATCACGAAAGTGTTGTGTGCAAGATTTATATCATGGAACAGGGGGCATAAGAACTTGATAGCGCTAAGTCGAGACCTGACAGTGAGATAATTGGCTAAGTGTTGAAAGGTACGGAGGTAGGTCGGACTGATGATGTGATTATATAAATGGAGATGAGATAACCCAGGAACCCGTGACCAATCCAGGAGCTTGAGAAAGTCGGGTTCAAGTTTAAAGAGATTTTGTTTTTATTTATTTAAAATGTATTCATATTAATGTATCTTAATAGATTATTTGTGATCCAAATGTAAACCATGTTCGAATTTGTGGAGGAATTGTAGACTACGAAAGTTTTGGGTGCAAGATGTATATCGCGGAACTGTAGATGACAAAAGTTTTGGGTGTAAGATTTATAATAGCGCCAACCTAGGGGTCGGTCGGACTCCCGTAAAAATCATTGTTGAATGCATTTTTTTGTTATTAATGCCAATAAACGAACCTGTGTGTTGATTTTTCGCTAGTAAAAGCATAATGAATATGCATTGAGGAGGGTGGGAATGTGGCGGGGATTGAAGAGAGCGATAAATGTTTTGAAAGTTTTGTGAACCTGGGTATAGTGAAGCTTGCGAGTTCCAGTAGTCTGGGGTTTAATTGTAAATGATGGAAGTGTTGGGCGCAAAATGTGTATCACGAAAGTGTTGGGTGAAAAATGTGTATCATGGAAGTGTTGGGTGCAAGATGTATATCATGGAACATGGGGCATAAGAATTCGATAGCGCTAAGTTGGGACCCTGCGGTGAGATAATTGGCTAAGTGTTGAAAGGGACAGTGGTCGGTCGAGCTCGTGATGTGAATATATAGATGGAGATAAGGATCTGGCAGTCCGCTAACCGGGAAACCCGCAGCCAATCCAAGAGCTCGAGAAAGTGAGGTTCAAGTTTAAAGGGATTTTGTTTATATTTATTTAAAATGTATTCATATTAATGTATTTTAATAGATTATTTGTGGTCCAAATGTAAACCATGTTCGAATTTGAAGGGTGTTTTGAGGTCAAAAATTGTGTTCAAACCCATAACCAATAGAGAAAAAAATATATGAATTAACATATTGTATATGGAAGCATATTCTGAAATTAAGGAAGCTGCAATATATGCACAATATAAAACAGGAACATGACCGCAACATGTACAGGGAAATGAGTTAATTTTAAAAAGAAATACAAAATTCAAATAACAACACAAAACATTGAAGATCACCATAGAACAACCTCAAACATTTATATTTAGATAAACTACGTTACAAAATACATTTGATAATATTTCCCAAAATAGTTGTCTTGGAATTTGTAAAAAAATATATAGTTCAGTACATATTCTGTGAAATAAAAATGTGTTTTCCATAATGACTAGGATTGGGACTGCCACGGACTACAAAGAAAAGATGTACAAGAATGAATTTTGTAGAAAGAAGAAAGTCAGTGATGGAAAACAACAAGACTTGGCAAGAAGAAAGAGAAAATTGTCAGTCCTCGGTTAAAGCTTTGTTAGAGTAACTTGATGAATACAAAAGAATGTGATTAGTATCAAATTACAATGATGGTGTCCCATTCCTTGTCATTTGCTCGCTGATTTCCTTTTATGGCTTTCCTCGGCTTTGACCTTCATTGGTAATCTGGTAGACAACCTTTTTGAACCATTCTTCAATGTAGCTCCTCATGGGCGCCACATTGATTTCATGTCAGATTTTTATATTGAAGAATTCACTTTCCAAGTCCCTTATATCAATAGAGAGGTTTTGCAATGCTTCTTGAATATCTTGGTTTTTAATCAAATAACCGACTAGCCAGTTTTTCACGTCATCTTCACCATATTTAAGAATGCCATAGAAATTTTCAAATGAAACTCTTTTATAGATATGAACTTGATCATCAAATGCTTGCTTGGTTAAAAAAAATGAGTTGAATATCAATTTTGGGTCTTGGAATTCATTGATGCTACCAGCTAGATCTATCTTAGTTAGCTTCTTGAATAGTTTGTCTCTTCTAGATATGGCCTGGCTACATGCTTGAACGATACCATTCAAGTTTTTTACCTTTTCTTTCCAACATGCATTTAGCTAGTCTATTCGATCCGGGGAAAGTAGATCCTCATGTCTTCTTATGAATTTCTTCATATCAGTAAATTTAACACCAAATGGTAAAACAACATTGAGGTAGAAACCTTGCTCGTTCTTGAGATCTGCTTGCAGATACTCATGAAAAGCATGTGCTCTTGTTCCAAAAGAGACCATATTCTTTGACATCTCCCAAGATTATGTTATTAATTCCATCCTTCTGTTTATATTATTTTCCATATAGCCTTGGGCTGATGTGAGAAGGCTTGATGATCCTTTTAACTTTGTCGCAGGTGTGGTGGGCCCGATCATTGCCAAAGGAGTAGCAAACAGTGGAAGAGGCATTAGATTTGCTTCCAATTCTTTGATTCGCTCTTTTAACATGACAATTTTTCGTTTCAAGGTCGCTAATAGAGTTTTCTATAGCATCTCTAGTTACTCGGTGTATCTGGGAGATCTGGGAAGGGTGCATGTTGTGTAGGTTGATCTCTGAATGAGATTTCCCTTTCTTATTCTTTACATCTCTCTTTTCAATAACCAATTTTTTGGATTCGCTGTCAAAACAACGCTCTGAAATGCAAAATACCCTTCTTTTTCCAATGTATCGGTGCCAATTATTTCCATCTCAAGATTATGCGGAGCAGTGCTCTCTAGTTGGTCGTCATCGGGGAACATTTTTTCAATGTCAATTTCTAGTTCCATATCTTCGAGGGAGAGATCGTGGATATCAATTTCTCCCCTTGGTCCCTCCTGTTTTGTCGAAGGGAGGGTTCTTATCTCCTCCTCTACATGAAGAAATGTGTGTGAATTTCTTACTTGAGTAGGTTGTTGGAGTACTGCTCCGAGATGCTATGGTCTTGGGTGTGGCGATTGGGGATTGGGCACTTTTTTCACCCGATCCTTTTCGTTTCTTCTTGTATGAATCATTGGTACTGGGTATTGTCTCGAGGTTGTTAGTGTCAGGAGCATGACTTCCTGAGGCGTTATCTTCATCTTCATTCAAGATAGTATCAGTGAAAGAACTATTGAAGTGGCCTGCAAAACCATCAATCTTGTTCATATTCATGACCATGAAGTCCCCGACTTTCCAAGGCAGAAAGATGAATTGAATTTTTCTTTTTTCATGGGAAAAATGCAACCAATAGATGTACTACCTTGCTATTCCAGCAAAAAACATTGTACCAGATATGTCACATGGAAGGAAGAAAGGATTTTGTTTGGACCCAAAAATCCTTATAACATTATAGTTCTCCATTTCCTCTAGTGTGTCCTTCCTATCCAGGAAGTTCGTCACCTAGTCAGACAACTCGGGAAAATACTTTCCAAATATCAATGCTTTAAAAACTGAAACACAATCATTAAATACTTTATAAAAATGTTGGGAAGCGTCGTGTCTCCATAATATCTGGTATGAGAAGGTTACTGGGTCAAATTCATAGTTCACCTTCTTACACATAGATAGTCCAGGGAATGGACAGCAATTCGCCACCGCAAAAATTAAATAAGATGACATAAGGAATTTCTTTTGCCTTGTGTATTGCAATAAGTGGGAAGAGATTTCAATGGAAATCAACTTGCCCCAATGGAAGATGGCTTGTTCCTTGACCATAAAATATAAAATATACTGAATCATCTGAGATATGCTGGTTGCACTTTCTTGTCCCGTTATCCTCGTGAAAATCCATGCAATTTTCCGGAAAGGGTTTTTAAATACACTAACCTGTAATTTGGTCATGTCTTGAGGAGCAGTCATTGGCTTCTCTAAGAACTTCGGTAAGAGGTCCAATTCATTATCACACTTCTTTAAGAACTATCTGCAATTCTCGCCCTTGAAAGTAGGCGTTGGGTCGGGAAGTCTTAACATATTTCGAAATACTTGAGGCAATAGGGAGACTTGGGAAGGGTTTCCCAAATGAATAATCCATTGGTTCGGAATATAGTTCTTGGCGCAACACGTGACCAACTCCTTAAAGTCAAAAAAATTGGGGACACAATCTGCTCCTGCAATTCCAGATGTCGAGATAACTTTCTTCTGGGAAGAAGGGGACGAGTTTGCATTGGGAAAGTGTGCGAAGATGGCAGGGAAATTGAGAAAGTATGAAAAGGTGAGGTGGTCAGATGGGTGCAGACAGACTCATCATAGGTAGAGTGAAGCTTGCGAATTCGAGGATTTTGGGGTCGAATTATAGATAACAAAAGTTTTAGGTGTAATATGTGTATGACATAATAGTGGCATGAGAGTTCGATAGCGCAAATCTGGGAACTGGCAGGTAGAAACATTAACTATGGGAAAAAAATTGTCAGCTATGTAATATACCTAGATCTCAACAAAATCAGGTTCAAGTTAGAAGATAATTTGTTTATATTTGCTTAAACACTTTTCATATTATTTTATTTTATTAGTATTCTTTGTGGCCCAAATGCAAACTGTGTTCAAATTTGAAGGGTGGATCAACATTTTCATATGCAAGCATACTCTCAAATATGCGAACCTGTAATATAGGCACAATACTAAAGAGGGCCATCATGTCAACACCTTTGTAGATGACAGTGGGCTAGCACAATATTGCATTCTTTCTATGATGATGCCTTAAAAAAACTAAAATAACCAACATTTTTTTGCGAATTCAAGATTGACAGAAAGAAATTAATCAGTTTCCATAATATTCTCTCATTAATGCATTTTAATGGGATATGTCCTTGAGCTTTCCACTTATTAATGCCAATCTTTTCGAACATCTATGGTGAGTTGTCACTAGTAAAAGCATAATTAATGCACATTGGGAAGGGGCGAAGGTGGCGGGGATGGAGGGGAGTGGAAAATGCTTTGATACTTTTTTGAACCTGGGAGTCCGTGAACCCGTGAAACTTTGAAAGAAATGACTAAGTATGGAAAATTGGGGCAGTCAGATGGAATCATCGTAGGTAGATTCAGGCTTGTGAATTCGAGTAGTCTTTGGTCGAATTGTAGATCACCCAAGTTTTGGGTGCAAGATGTATACTTCGAACACGGGGCACGAGAGTTCGATAACGTCTACCTGGGAACCTGCGGCCATAAAATTGGCTAAGTAAGGAAATGAAGGGCGCTCAGTCGGACTTGTGATGTCGAGATATAGATAGATATAAAATTTGTGATTCTTCCACTCGGGAACCCGTGAGCATAGAAACGTAACTAAGTATAGAAGATGAAAAAGAAATGGAGCAAAGAACTTTATGCCTCGCACAAGAACACTTTGTCTGATAATTATCAAGCGATAGAAACACATTGACTATGGGGCATGAGAGTTCAATAGGGCCTAGCCAGGAACCGACAGGAATAAAATTGGCTAAGTATGGAAACAAACAATGGTCGATCGAACTCGTGATGTGAAGATATATATGGATATAGAATTTCTGAGTCCGCAACCCCAGGAACTCGCGAGCATAGACATGCGACTAGGTATGGAAGCAAAAACGGATAATAGAGAGGAAGAAGAAAAGGGAAAACCCGACAGGTATAGAAGCGGAAAAAGAAAGGGAATAAAGAACTTTATGCATCACACAACAACACTTGGTATTAAGTATGGAAAGGTGGGGCAGTCAGATGGAGTTATCGTAGGCAGAGTGAGGCTTGCGAGTTTGAGGAGTTTGGGGTCGAATTGTAGATCACCGGAGTTTTGGGTGCAAGATGTATACCCGAACATGAGGCATGGGAGTTTGATAGTGCCTACGCGGGAACCCACAGCCATAAAATTGGCTATGGAAATGAACGGTGGTTGGTCAGACACGTGATGTGAAGATATAGACAGATATAGAATTTCTTGCTCCGCCACCCCGGGAACCCGCGAGCATAAATATGCGACTAAGTATAGAACCAAAAACGGATAATACAGGGAAAGAAGAAAAGGGAAGAACGGGTAAGTATAGAATAGGAAAAATAAAGGGAGCAAAGAATTGTATGCATCACATATCTATCTAAACAAGCAATAGACAAAATATATGACTTGGCACATTTATATGCAAGCATTCAGACGGAGTCATTGTAGGTAGAGTGAGGCTTGGGAGTTCGAGGAGTCCGGGGTCAAAATGTAGATCACCGAAGTTTCGGGTGCAATATGTATACCATAAATATGGGGCATGAGATTTTGATGGCACCTACGCAGGAACCCGCAGCCATAAAATTGGCTAAGTATGAAAATGAACGGCGGTCGATCGGATTCGTGATGTAAAGATATAGAGAGACATAGAATTTCTCACTTTGCCATCCCAGGAACCTGCGAGCATAGATATGGGACTAAGTATAGAACCAAAAATGGATAATAGAGTGGAAGAAGAAAAGGGAAAATGGGTAAGTATAGAAGAGGAAAAAGAAAGGGAGAAAAGAATTGTATGCCTCACACAACAACACTTAGTGTGATAATTATCAAGCAATAGAAACAAATCAACTATGGGAAAAACATTCTCATCCATGGAATATAGTTGGAGCTCAACAGACCATGGTTAAAGTTAAAAGAGATGTTGTTTATATCTATGTCAACAAGCAATAGACAAAATATATGACTTGGCATTACTACATGCAAGCATATTCTAAAATATGACAAGCTCCAATATATCACAAATTGGACAATGTATGCATATCAGAGTTTTTGTAATCATACCTCTTAGTCTCTGGACCTTGTACTATGAAGGAGGTTTCACTTCTACTTGTCAATAGTTCTTGTGAACTAAAAAACATGTGGTGTAAATGACATAAACATCTTTACCATGGCATAGCAGAATAAATAACTGCGGATATTTGTTTGGTAAACATAGAAAGAGCATAATCTATGAATCCTTACCTTTGGCATTGTCATTGTGTTGATGTTTGTGATGGTTCACTGCCCATGTCCATGTCACTTCTGAGACAGTAGCTATGAACATGTGTATATTGTTCATACTCATTATGGATGTGCATTAGGCATATGCGTTGTATTTGTTGTGGCACAACTAGAGTCATACCTTTTGCAAGATTGTACTCCAACTTTCTCAGATGTGGCACATAAGGCTCCATCCTTGTGTTCAATTACTGTGTTCTTGTTTCAATGTAGCAATACAGAGAATACAATGAACATGAAAGCAAGTTACTACGTAGGAACACATGAAAAAAATATGGAGTACAAATTTATTTATTTCAAGATAGCGGCACAGAAAATACAATTGACATGAAGATAAGTTAATATACAGGAAGATATGGAGTATCCAAGGAAAAAAAAAATAGAAGAGCTGCAAACCAGTGGAACAAGTATAGACAGAGTAAATGAAAAACAGTTGGATATGGAATACGGGTAGAAGTATGCACCTTTGCATGTATTCTTCTACAGTTATGGTTAAGAGTTCTTTGCCTTGTGCAGTTTTCCTATTTGTTTCAATGAAAAAAAGTACAAAACAAAATGGACATGAACGTAAGCTGACATGTAAGGAAAAAACAAGGAATATGTACATACAATAAATAAAATAGAATAAAAGGAATAGAGTAACAAATAGTGTTAGAAGAATGTACCATTTTTTTGTTTTTTTTCATCCATGTTTGTGTATATATATAAATTTGTGTAAAAAAAATTTGTGTCCAAAATCAATTACAAACCAGGGAAAACTAAGAAGTTGGATAACTTGGTTTTCTACAACAAGCTAGATAGATATGATTTGAAACATAGAAATATGATTTTGCAATATGTTTGATGCATATCTCATAATTCAAGTGCAATACCAATTGTATCGTGATCAAACCAGTATGTGTACAAACCATGGAAAACTAAGAAGTTGGATAACTTAGTTTTCTGCAACAAGCTAGATAGATATGCTTTGAAACATAGAAATATGATTTTGCAATATGTTTGATGTATATCTCACAATTCAAGTGCAATACCAATTGTATCGTGATCATACCAGTATATGTCTAAGATAAAGATGTTGTATTGAGAAATGGGCACATTCGACCATACATGGTCAATAAGTGTGTTTTGTACATGGTTTATGTTGTTCAAAAGAAAGCGGAGACTGTATTTGTACATGTGGTTTTCCAATTCTTTTGTTCTTGCATTATTTTGTAGCATGTCAATATTGAAGTCTCCTACAATGACAATGGTTTCGTTCAGATGAAAATGGTCCAATGCATTGGAAAGAACATTTAGTATGTTGGAGAATGTTGCATGCAAAGCAGCATAGAGATTCAGTATTGCAATTTCTTATGCATGGAGAAATACTTTTGTGAGCACCATCTCAACATTGTTTTCTTCGAAATGTGTATGCTCCAAAATTGTTACATGTTTTTTCACTAATATCAACTCCCCTTGTGTAATGTAACTCGATATGCAATTGTGATTTGGAAATTGCTTGTTTTGCATGCATAATGTCATGTATGTTTCCTACAAACACATAATATCAGATTGCATTGTGTCATAGCCATTGAGTATGTTGGCATGTTTTACAGGCAACGTATTCTTGTCATTGATGGAAAGTACAACAAAAATGATGGCATGTCTACAGGAAAGAACAACAACAATGATAGTTTGCTAACAGGCAAAGTGTGCTTGTCATTGAGGGCGAGATCAGAGTGTGCATCGAAGGAAAAACAAGAACAATGTAAGCTCAGGAGGATTAGCGCAGAGTCACACGCAGTTCATAGGTGTGCACCAGGGATGAGGTTAACTCATTGCCAAAGCTCAAGAGAGATAGCATACTCAAGATCTAAGGCGGATCAAAGGTTGAGGCCTTTGACACTTAGAAATTCTTCCAAGTCAGGAGGATGCATAAGCTCGGGAAGAGAAGCGACAGTGATCGTTGGATCCCATTCAGAATTCCTGATGACCGTCAGATCTGAATTCAGATAGGATGAGCACGCAGATGGAGGACAAATCTCGGGCGTTAGATCCGAGCGCAGGGTCTGGCCATCGTTGGATCCAGGAGAACTTGCACATTCTTTAAAGTGCAAGGTGAAGCAGGCTTACAAAATCCCAAAAGAAGGAGGACTGTCCATCTTCGGGCAGGACACGTGGTCACAGATTAGCATTTCGCTGACTAAGAAGACAAAGGAAGGAAGTGCTCTATCCTTCCAAATCATGAAATGCGAAATGGAAAAATGACCTGAGCAGTTGGATCGAGGATTGATCAGGGATGGATGCATGGTGAAATATCAGAGCACCACAAAGACTCCATTTCAGAGTTTCACAGACCAGGAAATCAAAGATCAAAGGAACTTCAACCTTTGAAGTGGCGAGCCTCGAAATCCCGAAACAGGCACATCAACAAAGACTCCATTTTAGAGTTTCGCAGACCGGGAGTTGGAGGTGTCAAGTACACTCACAACAAGAATGCCAAAATTTCAAAATATGAAACCACGACTTAATCTGAGTCGTTGATCAAAGGGAGATCATGGACCATTGATCCAACTCCATTTCAGAGTTTCGGATGCTGGGAGTTGGAGGAGTCAAGGAAGCAACTCACGAAAGGAACTCGCGATATACAAAATCACGAAAAGATATGGACCATCGAATCATCAAGATTGTGGACCATTGATCTGACTCCATTTCGGAGTTTCGAATACCGGGAGTTGGAGGAGTCAAGTGTCGAGACTCTTCATCATAGGAGTCCCGAAGTGGCAAAATGTGAAACGCTGAAATATGTTGATCTGACTCCATTTCAGAGTTTCGAATACTGGGAGTTGGAGGAGTCAAGTGTCGATACTCTTCATCACAGGAGTCCTGAAGCGGTGAAATGCGAAACGCCGAAATATGTTGATCTGACTCCATTTCGGAGTTTCGGATACTGGGAGTTGGAGGAGTCAAGTGTTGAGAATCTTCATCATAGGAGTCTCGAAGTTGCGAAATGAAAAATCGTGAAAGCACTTTATGGATAAACGTTTGGTCACAATTGTGGGCATGTGAAGGAAGGAGCTTGCAAGTTGCAAGGCTCCATTTCATGATCGAGAGTTGGAAAAGTCAGAGTGACTCGCAACAAATTCACAAAATGTGAAATTGCGAAATGTGGTTTCGAATAAGCTTGTGGTCACAGCCAATGGTCACATCTGCGGAAGATGGAGGAAGGAGCTAGTGCAACCAAGCTCCATTTTAGAGCTTCGGGGATCGCGACATGGAGCGTCAAGACTCTTTACCACAGGAATGCCGAAATGAAAAATTGTGAAAGTGCTTTATGGATAAGCGCTTGGTCACTGTCGGTGGTCACATCATCAAAGAGCTATAGAGAAGAGCTTGAAGAGACAAGCTCCATTTCGGAGTTTGGGACATGGAGAGTCGAGATGACTCTTCACAAAATCCCCGAAATGTGAAATGCAAAATGCGTGTTCAGAATTGGCCCCTGGTCATAACCTATGGTCACATCGACGAAGGCTCAAGGGAGGAGATAGCACGAAGCTAATCTCCATTTCGGAGATCGCGAC
>JZKD02S1829430.1:93808-111246 GCA_000966675.3 Picea glauca
CCATAAGTAAAAGCAAAACAGGAAATGTGATCCTTGAAAATGATGAACTAGGTAAAATCAAGGATAGAGGGATGGTGAGTTTGAGTAATGACAAAGGAGATGCCCAGTACGTTCTGCATGTGGATGGTCTGAAACATAATTTTCTCAGTATAAGTCAAAAGTGTGACAGAGGCAGTGAAGAGGTGCTCACGTCCAAAGAGTGTAAGGTAAATGTAAACTCAGGACAAGTGGTGAATAAAGGCATAAGGACAATTAATGATGTTGATATTGAATCCTCCCCTGTAAGTAAAGAAGAAGACACACATACAATAAAAGAATGTTCAGTTAGCATCTATCCCATGGAAGAAATAGAAGAAGAATCATGTCATAAGATGGAAGTTGAATTTTTGAAGGTTGAGAAGTCAAACACCCAAAGCAAGTTCTTAAATATATCCATGACCCTAGATAAGCTCCTGGATAGTCAGAGATCACCAAATGACAAATCTGGTATTGGATACAACAAGGAAGAAATCAGTACTCCTAAGAAACCTGATACAGGTCCTTCGTCTGTGAAAATAAAAAGCAGGTATGAAAGTGGTTGTAGTGGTTTTTTCTTGTGATTGAATATGGTCATAAAAGCCTTGGATTGTATGCATCATGGAAAAAAAATGAAATTGCAGTAATAGAGATCGATGAGGATCAATGAGGAGATCCAAGGGTTGTTTGAAAAGTACAAGCTACAATTACGCAGTGTGTCAGTAGGACAGCATCTTCAACAACAACATTTTGTTTTACAAAATGATATACATGACATCCTGTAGAGATAACAAGAGGAAATACCTTGTCAAGGAAAGCTAACCTTTTAGGAACAAAGGGGAAAATAGTCAGAAGCAGAGAGATAACAGTGACAGGGGGAGTCATCCAGTTATGACAAGAAAAGGTTGATGAAGGAATCCCAGTAAGAGAGGTGAGCAATATTGAGTATTCTACAGAGGATACAGGGGAAGCTGAAGATGAACAGGTCCAAGAATCAGAAGAAGAAGACTATGGTTTAGATACAAATATTATGCAGGCCTCAAATAAGAGAGTCCATCCTGTCAGGGGGAGTTTGTGTTGGTTGAATATCTGATACCTCCTAAACATACTGCAACAGCTCAGGGGGAGTGTTTTTTCTTTGACATTGATGTCAAAGGGGGAGAAAAGAGTCTGGGTACCTTTGTTTCCATCAATGCCAAAGGGGGAGATTGTTGGCATTTTTTACAGGCAACGTATTCTTGTCATTGATGGCAAGTACAACAACAACAATGGCATGTCTATAGGCAAGAACAACAACAATGATAGTCTGCTAATAGGCAGAGTGTGCTTGTCATTGAGGGTGAGATCAAAGTGTGCATCGAGGGAAAAACAAGAACAATGTAAGCTCGGGAGGATTAGTGCAGAATCGCATGCAGTGCGTAGGTGTGCACCAAGGACGAGGTTAACTCATTGCCAAAGCTCAAGAGAGATAGTGTACTCAGGATCTCAAGCGGATCAAAGGTCGAGGCCTTTGACACTTAGAAATTCTTCCAAGTTAAGAGGATGTGTAAGCTCGGGAGGAGAAGCGACAGTGATCGTTGGATCCCATTCAAAATTCTTGATGACCGTCAGATCTGAATTCAGATAGGATGAGCGCGCAGATGGAGGACAGATCTCGGGCGTTAGATGCAAGCATGGGGTCCGACCGTCGTTGGATCCAGGAGAACCTGCACATTCTTTAAAGTGCAAGGTGAAGCAGGCTTACAAAATCCTGAAAGAAGGAGGACCGTCCATCTTCGGGCAGGACACGTGGTCACAGATCAACATTTCACTGACTAAGAAGAAAAAGGAATGAAGTGCTCTATCCTTCCAAATCGCGAAATGCCAAATGGCGAAATGACCTGAGCAGTTGGATCGAGGATTGATCGGGGACGGACACATGGTGAAAGATCAGAGCACCACAAAGACTCCATTTCAGAGTTTCACAGATCGGGAAATCAAAGATCAAAAGAACTTCAACCTTTGAAGTAGCGAACCCCGAAATCCTGAAACAGGCACATCAACAAAGACTCCATTTCGGAGTTTCACAGACCGAGAGTTGGAGGTGTCAAGTACACTCACAACAAGAATGTCGAAATCGTGAAATGCGAAACCACGACTTAATATGAGTCATTGATCAAAGGGAGATCGTGGACCATTGATCCGACTCCATTTCAGAGTTTCGGATACCAGGAATTGGAGGAGTCAAGAAAGCAACTCACGGCAGGAACTCACGATATGCGAAATCACGAAAAGATCTGGACTGTCGAATCATCAAGATTGTGGACTGTTGATCTGACTCCATTTCGAAGTTTTGGATACCGGGAGTTGGAGGAGTCAAGTGTCGAGACTTTTCATCACAGGAGTCTCGAAGCGGCGAAATGAAAAACACCGAAATACATTGATCTGACTCCATTTCAGAGTTTCGGATATCGGGAGTTGGAGGAGTCAAGTGTCAAGACTCTTCATCACAAGAGTCCTGAAGTGGCGAAATGTGAAACTCTGAAATATGTTGATCTGACTCCATTTCGGAGTTTCGGAAATCGGGAGTTGGAGGAGTCAAGTGTCGAGACTCTTCATCACAGGAGTCCCGAAGTTGCAAAATGCGAAATCGCGAAAGCACTTTATGGATAAACGTTTGGTCACAACTATGGGCATGTGAAGGAAGGAGCTTGCAAGTTGCAAGGCTCCATTTCATGATCGGGAGTTGGAAGATTCAAAGTGACTCGCAACAACTTCGCAAAATGTGAAATTGCGAAATGCAGTTTCGAATAAGGCTGTGGTCACAGCCAATGGTCACATCTGTGGAACCAAGCTCCATTTCAGAGCTTCAGGGATCGCGACATGGAGCGTCAAGACTCTTCACCACAGGAATGTCGAAATGTCGGAATGTCGAAATGCGAAATTGTGAAAGCGCTTTATGGATAAGCGCTTGGTCACTGTCGGTGGTCACATCGTCAAAGAGCTGTAGAGAAGAGCTCAAAGAGACAATCTCCATTTCGGAGTTTGGGACATGGAGAGTTGAGACGACTCTTCACAGAATCCCCGAAATGTGAAATGCATGTTCAGAATTGGCCCCTGGTCATAACCTATGGTCACATTGACGAAGGCTCAAGGGAGGAGCTAGCATGAAGCTAATCTCCATTTCGGAGATCGTGACTTGGAGAGTCGAGATGCCTCACAACAAAAATTGTTGAAATGCGAATTGCGAAAGTGCCTTCTGAACAGGCATGTGGTCACCACCTGAGGCCACATGTGAAAGGAAAGGTGAAAGGTGCCAAAGGCATAAGGCTCAAGAGGTTCACAATGTAACTTCTAGAAACCACTGATTGTTTCTGCACAGAAAAATCAAAGAGGCCTCAGTGTGATTACCAGAGGAGCTGAAGAGTCTCAAGGCATCTGCCAGTGGAATGAAGACTATTCATAGAGGTGATTGACAGATGGAAGAGCGTTGAAGCCTGTAACTGCAACAAAGAGGATGAGTTCGATTATGATAGAGAAGACGAAGAGTCTCGACTACAAGACAGGCTAAGGAATCTTAGCATAACACCCAGTGATGATGAACGCATGGGAATAACCACTAGAGAAGCTAAGGAATTGCCATGATGATCAGGAAGAGGACTCGACACGAGGAGTACATGCAGAACAAAGAGAGTTTGTTGATGCTCGAGGTAGTGAAGCGGTGGCAAGGTGGAGTGGTAGTGAATATCCCGATGTGGAGAACATTGGTGCATGGAGAGAAGCATTGCGCATATAGCATGCACAAGGTGCATAGAGAATATAAGAATAGAGAACAAAGAAGAGATGACTACTGTTGTTGAGAGTGATTCAGCCATGTAGAAGGAGGCAGTGTGCAGCAGCTAAAATACACAGAAGAGGAATGGTGCATTGAATGGACATGGCGCACAGAGAATAAAAGGTAGAAGAATAGAAAGCGCAAGGCATGTGTGCAGGAAGACAGTGAGGCAAACGGAGTAGGGCAGTGTAGCAGAATAGTGATGAGACTGGTAAGCCATTGATGAACATTATATCACTGTAATAAGTTTCAGTAGCAAAGATTTATATTTCAAGGTGGAAGGGAGGTGTTAGGGAGGATTGTTGTCCTCAGAGGTTCAAGTGGGTGCTTGAACATAGGGAGTTGTAGCTTCCATCTGGTTGTAGCTAGAGAAACCAGGGTGGTAGGGTGGTGCAAGGGAGAACTGTTGTTCTCTATTATACAGGTTGGTGCCTATGTGACTAGAAGTTGGTGCTTCCATCCAGTTGGTGTTGGAACACTTAGGGAGTTGTTGCTTCCTTCTAGTGGGTGCTAGAGAAATCAGGGAGTTGGTGCTTCCTTCTAGTGGGTGCTAGAGAAACCAGGGAGTTGGTGCTTCCTTCTAGTGGGTGCTAGAGAAACCAAGGAGTTGGTGCTTCCTTCTAGTAGGTGCTAGAGAAAACAGAGAGTTGGTGCTCTTAGCAAGTTGCAGCTTGCAAAACAGAGGTTGTAGCCCCACAATGAGTTGGAGCTCATATGTATGATAATGTACAGAATGTAAAGATTACTTATCATACCAAGAAGAAGAGGTTTTTACCCTTTATGGGTTTCCTCAGGAAATATCTGTCTCTGTATATTTTATATGTGTAACTGATATCAAATGTTCTATTGCTTACCTCCCTGCATTATTTTGATTGTCATTAAGTGCTCTGCAAAGAGTTTAAAATAAGCATAATTGTTTAAGCATGGTAACAACTGACTCACCCCCCACTCTCAGTTGTCCAACAGAGTATATCATCCATGTGTGCATGTAGGTTGCRCATGTTAAGTGAGAGAATTGATACATATGAGTTTGTTTGTATGGATTGGTAATCATATTGTAGATGCCACTTTGCGGTAGTCCTAAGGYGTTGCATCTCAATATCAACTTTGTGTTTGACTTTGAAGTTATCTTTTGTAAGAGGACTTAGTAAATACAAGGAGTCTATACTTTTGACATGGGACAGTGTTGTGTATACAAGTCCATGTATTTGAATTCCAACAGGGTCAAATGCAACACTATCAAGTGTTAGTCCTTGCAATCTGYGGAYTKTATGTGCACATGCAAGTTTAATTRGAAACTGTTTTTGAATCTTCARTCRACATGTCTTTGCCAATGTCGATACTGGTTTTGATATTCGCAAGATATGTGTCCAATCRYGTGCAGTGTTTGAATTATATAGATAAGGCAACTTGTTTTCTTGTCRGTGGCCTATATGCAGTTCATGGAACTTAATCTAGAGGACATCAAGTTTTTYTGTTTTGGTATAGCCTTTGAGTATTCCATATGCACCATTCACCAAGCCATCCTTTCAATCATAGTTGCATGCATATATTTCAACCAACATATCTAATTTCAGGACAAGTTGCAAAGGCAAAGTGGTTGTATGTTCATGACGTGTCACATTTCCATSGTTGTCTTYTTCRAGGTCAATTGAATTGATGATGATATCATCGYCAGGCATGARCGATAGCATGTACCTRTTATGCATTGCAACATCYCTATTCATGTAGAACAGGTAAGGGAAGGTTGGGTCTGTTGGTGCAGGTCGCATGCACCTTGAATTGATATATGTTAAGTCATCATGTGTTTGGTTGTTTGTCTACATTCTATTCAGAATTGCAATAAATGTTTCGTCTGTCTAGCGCATTGTAGTATGTAATTCAAAGCATTTTATATTGTCTATCCAAAATTCATGTGTCACTATTTGCATGTTAGCCGTAGGTTGTTCAAATATCAAAGAATCTTGGATGGGTTGCGCCTGGTAAATATCCCCACATAATATCATGTCAATGTTTCCAAAGTATTTGGTGTGCACATGTTTTATGTTTCTTAGTCGGTTGTCAATGGAATACAAGAACTGACTTCCAATCAAAGATGCCTCATCTATGAAGACAAGTTGTAGTTCATCATAAATCTTAGACAAGGTATCTAACATTTCCTTGCTGAGTGGAAGAAATTGTGACTTGTTAAAAGGCATCAAAAATACAGAGTGGATTGTTGTTCCACCTACATTATATGCAGCTTTTCTTGTGTATGCAACTATTAGCCCCTTTGGTTTCATAGGATCAGAGGAATTGTTTGAATCATAGATTCGTATAAGCATTTGGAATAGTGCGTCCGTTGTGAATGTCTTGCATGTTCCCGCCCCGCCTGTAAGGAACAAGGGCACAGGAGTGTGCATGTTCAAGCATTTTTTAAGTGCAATGTCCTTTAGAATTGTTTGTTGTTCTTGATTCAACAGATGTATGATTCTGTGGTATTCATTATTTTCAATAAGGAAAGGATGTTTTGTGACTTGAAAACCAAGATTGATACGTTTTTCAACGTCGCTTGCTCGAGGACAAGGAAAATCTTCTTGCAAGTCATAGGACTCGCAGAGAGTTCTAGTTGTTTTATGGTTTGTGAATGTCCCATAAAGATTGTTAGGGTTTTCTAGTTCATTAACTGCACTTTCTAGATCACCCCATGTTGGATTAACATTGTATGTAAATCTAGATTCATTGGTTTGTACTATAGTCTCAGAGGCAATATACACAGCTTACCATGTAGGGAAGTTATGTTTTATTGTGTTTTCATTTTGATCGAACGGAACGTATAACAATATTTTTTCTCTACAATAGTTTTCATAGTCAGTATGTTTGTTGTATTTGACAAATCATATTATAGAGGGCTTTTTTTCTTTTTTTGATATTGGCGTACCATTGTTTTTGTAATGCGATACAAACTCTGCTAAGCAGATATGCTTAATAGGAGATGGATGTTGGAGGTAATAATCAATAATAGAGCGAGATAGCACATCCTCTGAATTGTCAGGCTCTTGTTCTAGCAAAGATGGTGGTTTAAGCACAGATGTGTGTTTCTCAAGTGGAGATGTGTTTATAAAGAAACATTTCTTTGAACTACAATTGAGGGGCGGGGAAAGTGCAATGTGGACTGCTTGTTGAGCAGACATTTGTTGAAGATTAAGTAATGTATTTCCAAGCGTATGTATCATTTTCATAGCATCAATATGACTTATTTCATGTTCTTTGTGTATTCTTCTGAATGCACTTGTCATAGATTTGTCAACCTATTTCATATATGAGGTACAATACGATGTTGCAGCTTATGCATTGAGGACATAATGTGCATCTGTATTTGCATTCCACATAACTGGCATGTCCTTGGAGAAACTGTTGTTCCAAATATGGGAAAGTTTTCGTTGAAGAAAAACTGTTGGTTGTTTAAGTGTACATTGTATGGCTTGGATGTACTCATATTCTGTTAGATTTAAATATGTCAAGAAGTCGTTGAAGCTCATTAACTCATCAAAGTCTCGTTGTTCTAGAAATGAGAACAAGGATTTAGATTTCTCAATGACATCATTGTCCTCTAAACTAAGTGGCTCTATGATTCTTGTTGTTCTCATTGGCGGCACAGGGAAGTTGTATCTGCAATGTGAATTTTTTCGTTTTTTACATCTTTTTGTATGATAATGTCTATGAACTTTGGCAAGTTATGGATCCAAATGATCTATGTTGCATGTTATGTATTTGTCCACAAACTGCTTGATATGTGAGTTGTTGTCAGTTGCATAGACCGGTGCACCCTCTATCCACAACAGTGCGTGTTCATGCTCACTCCCCCTATTTTGGAACTCAGTCACAAAAAAGTAGTTCGATATTTTTCCGAAAAACATTTCATCATGGCATATCAATTGTCTCAAAGCATTCATTCTATGTCTATAGTAGCGAGTACATGTCACTAGGTATTTTCTTATGATGTAGTGAATGTCATCATTTTCCAGTGTATCAGTTTGTTTTTTTTGTTTCCTGTTCCTATACAATTCAAACACCATAGCCACCAACGGATCCCAATGATGCTCTGCACTTGTAAATGTGATGAAAAATGTTGGCAGTCCTAATTGTCGGATTATTGCAAAAATAGTTTTCTTGTTTTGTTGCAAATAGCCAAGAGAGATGTGAATGTTTTTGAAATCTATGTATCCAATATCAGATTTCAGGATTTTTTCTAGGTTTTCTTTGTACTTGACATCTTTGGCCAACAAATTTCTTCCTTGTAGTTGGTCTTTTCTTATTCGCACCCACATGCAAGATAACACTTGCTCAATTATTATGCGCATTATTTTGAAAAAAATAAAAATTGTTATGTGACACGAGAAGTCACCGCTTGAATGTAGCAGCTCCCATTGAACTATTTTATGGTAGTTGAATCATTCTATAATTTCATTGAGACGTGGATCTCCATAGAACAGTGTTGGGAAATTCATTTCCTCAACAAATTTGTCCTTGAATATTCCAAGTGGATGTTGCCCCTTAGGAGGTGCAATTTTGACAATCTTGTCTTGCAAGTCACTAATGCACTGTGAGACAGTGAATCCATGTATCAATGTTTCAGCAGGTGTTTCATTCTATGATTCATTGCTTGTATCAAATTCACTAATAGTTTCAAGAGTCTGTGCAGAGTTGTCATCCCCTTCTCCAAGAACACTGCTCTAGTTCTCATTTATACAAATGTTATGTGCTTTGTACAGGGCCCTGGAACATAATTCTTTTAATGCTTTCATGACAACATGCACACACACTTTACTTGTCCGGTATACATTTTTGTATTGCAAGTGTCTTTTGAGAGCTACAACAATTGTCATTGTATCGCTAATGAATTGTGGTAAGACTTTTTGCACAACATCTAGTTGGACAAGAACATTAATAATTGATCCTGTTAAACCCATTTGGGGTCGTTTATAGCCCCAGGGTCTAATTTGTGCAAATGCAATTCATAGAGACACAAGACTCTCTTCAAGTTCTGTAAGTGCACTTAGATATGGTAGTGGTGTATTACATCTTATTTGGTCAGGCGTTGCAAAGTGTGGTAGTTTTCCATTTTCAAGCGACCGCTTGCATGGAAGACAAAAATTTCCACTGGAAAATGTTTTATCATTTAGTGTCAAGCAGAGGTATTCGGCTTCCAAATCAAGCACGAAAGACTTAGTGTTTTTTGCAAAATTCAATTGATCGCAAATTGCACATGCAATGGAAGGAGTTTCTTTAATTTGTTTCATATAGGTCTGTTTGGCATCTTTCTTTCGTAGGGAAGTATGCGTAGAAAGTGTTTGCTGGTTTTCATTGGTAGGAGTGCATGGTGTTGGCTCTAGCTCACAAAATGTGATTTTTTCCTTTCGGTTAGTTCCATGACCATTGTGGGATATGTGGTCGTACTTGTTTCTCTCACGTATCTGTTTTTTCAAGATGTGGTAGGTTAACTTATGCTTGCCACTAGAAACTAGTTTCACTTGTTGAGAAGCCATGTTGAAGGTGAAATTGACATTTCTTATGAGCATTGCACCCTCATCATCTCGATGATGCAAACTGTTATGTTCTTTGTCATTCAACATGTGATGTTTGTGCTCATCAAAAAAAATGAAAATGCAATTGTGTTGTGCACAAACAATTTTTTTTAGGTTGTGATATGTCAGTTTTTGTCTAGAAGGAAGCGTAGTAATGTATTTTTTTCTCTCACGTATGACCTTTTTCAAGTTGTGATAAGTTAATCTACATTTTTTGTTCAAGTTCTGGATGACCTCATGACAACTGGGATGAGTTTCATTCTAATTAAATAGCATGCGACGCTTATGCAAATTCAATGTGGTTTGGGTGGCATTGACACTGGACCCTGAACTAGTAGTATTTCCTATACTATTATGACCTTTTTCAAGTTGTGATAAGTTAATCTACATTTTTTGTTCAAGGTCTGGATGACCTCATGACAACTAGGATGAGTTTCATTCTGATTAAACAGCATGCGACGCTTATGCAAATTCGATGTGGTTTGGGTGGCATTGACACTAGACCCTAAACTGGTAGTATTTCCTATACTACCAATGTATTTTTTTCTCTCACGTATGACCTTTTTCAAGTTGTGATAAGCTAGTCTACGTTTTTTTGTTTAAGCCATGTATGGCCTCATCACAACTGGGACGAGTTTCATTCTCATTAAATAGTATGTGACGCATATGTAGATTCGATGCAGTTTGGGTGGCATGGACAGTGGACCATGAACTAGTAGTATTTGTCATCAAAGGTTGATAATGGATATGTGGCGTATCTATTTTCAATGAGATGATGTCAATTGTTTGATCGTAGTTTGAATCAATATAACAGGAATGGAGAGTTCCATCTAACAGCACCGACCAGACCTAGATATTTACTCTGAATATGATAGATAGCCATTGCAAACAGAATCTGCCACCCTCTACATTTCCTTTCTCATATGGCAGTGCCATGTTTACAAGGTATTGTTGCCAACTTCCAATTGTCGACATATTTTCTAGGAGATATGGTGAAAGGTCTTGATGCAAGCAACTAAAATTCTATTGGTTGTCGCCTATAATTGCATTGCAAAAGGATTGTATAGTGTAAATCTGCAACGACTGCACATCAAACTCCGTTTCTACCAAATAGTAAATTTCATTGAACAAACTATCTCCACAACTAGATGCAACAATTGTCGCTATCTGCAAGCCATGGCAGTGAATACGATGCATAATTTGTTTCCATTGCGATTCAAGGTCTTTGCAAATGAGGGACAAGTAAATATGAGGTCCTCCAAGATTGCATATGAATAATTTTATATAGAGTAGTGGTTCATAATGCCCACTGACATGATTGGCATCATGGAACAAGATGCAATATGGATCGCTAAATGCAATTTTGTTGAATAGTAGATATCTTGTTTTTCTTGTCGGTGACCATATTCCAATTGATATATTCAACCACTTGGACAACCACCATATACAAAATGTATATCCCCAAAGTCCCCTCTCATGTGCAGGAAGAATTGCAGATGTAGACAACCGCATCTTTGAAAAATACGTAGTGACATCATGTATTCCATGCAACCGCCAAAGAAAATCAGATGCCAATTCGTATTGATACGACTACAATGCCTCATCGTCACCATTTTTTAAACAGCCCGAGAAATAATCTATCAATCCATTGCGCAGGTCAGTCGAGGAATAACGGAAATGTAATAGAACCTGAAATGCATCGAAAAGGCAATCTCCTACAGTATACGAGAATGCATCCAATCTAAAAATCCCATTGCTATGCAATACCTGGTCAATGTTGTCATGTACAATGGAGTTTGTATCTATTTCATAGGACTCAACATCTATTACTTGTTTCATCTTTTAAGTTGTGATTTTCAAGATGTTTCTTAGCTATATTTAGTTTATATGCAAACAGAGAAAAAAAAAAACTATAAGTGCGGAACTGCATACCAATTCCGCTATGTATCCTTCAACCTTCTTCTTGTCAAATTCAATCCCCCTAGTCTCTACAACATATGAAAAACAAACAAACGTATAGTGAACAATTAACCAAACAAAAGAGACAATGCAAATGAAATAACACTATAAATTTGTTGAGCACAAAGACCGAGTATTCAAGGTATATCACTTTTGAACCTATTCCACGTGTGCATCCTATAAGATTTCCAATGGCAGAAGATGCTTTGCAATACATAAAGGACAACACAAAGGCAACAGGTGGACGGAGTTTTTGAAAAGAATAAAAGCATGCCCTGTCACAAGGCCCTGGCAGATGCTTGCCCCCTGTGACAACTCCAAATTCGTTTTCTAAACCCCTTTGCATTTCTATTTTAGAAGCAAATATGGCATGATATCTAGGATGTGGAAGTTGGCATATGTCATTGGAAGGGAACAACCTAGAAAAAATGCACCAAATGCATGTTTTCCAGGAACAAAAAATAAGAGGAGAACATTTGGTTTTCTTTTTTATATTTCACTGTAGCTACAACAGATGTGGGTTATGTGTCGAGCATCGACATTCAAAGAGGAACAAGGCATTTGGAAGGGAACAAACTAGGAAAAATGCACCAAATGTATGGTTTCCAGGAACAAAAAATATGAGGAGAACATTGGGAAAAATGCACCAAACGTATGATTTTCAGGAGCAGGAAAAATGAGGAGTTTTCTTTTTTATATGTCACTATGGCTGTGACAAAGGTGGGTTCTATATAGAACATTGACATTCAAGAAAAAGGAAAATATTTTGGTCGTAGCAGTCACACAGAAAGATGTTCTACAATAGGATTTTGAGTCAGGGATTACTAGTATTGAAAATTCTTGCTTGCGAGCAGCAAACAAGGAATAGCAACGAAACCAAGGCACAAAAACTTACCTGTGAACGAGGGACGATAGAAGCGCAGATCCAAACCCTACAAACTGCAACAACAGGTCCAACTGCGGATGTAGGACCCCAACATTGCAAAGTTGAAGAAAACAAGAGCAAGCAGCAAACAACTAACCAATGAACAAGCACGAAAAGGTCCAATTGCAATTGCAGGACCTCAACTTTGCAAAGTTGAATCAAACAACAACAAGCAGCATCGAACAAACCAATGAACAAGCATCAACCAATGAACCAGTAATGCCAGTGAAGAACAATATTGCCCAAATTCACTGAAGACAACACTGTATCAAAAAATCAGAGGAAAATGTATTGTAACACGCTTGTAGAGTAAACATTTAAGGTTGCGAGGCCTACTAGGTAAACACTTAAGGATGTCATAACCGTCGAAGGGTGTTGCGTTGTGAAAACATTTAAGAAAGAATGCAGTGTGGCAGGCCTGTTTACGTACGTAATAGTGAAAATGCCTCCCCGAGTATGCAACAATAAAGAAAAATAAAAAATAATAATAATAAAAAATAAAAAATAATAACAATAGTTTGAACAATGGAGACTATGGTAAAAAAATTTACTCAGGGGACAAAGTGATATGAAAACTGACTATCCATGCTCAAAACTTTGGATATCTAAACATTTGAATATGAATATGAGAAGAAGTTCTTCGGATTGTTAAAGTATGTCAGGTTCGTTGGTGATGAGAAAGTGGAAATACAGATATTTCTAAGTGGATTGCCAGCCTTTATAAGGAAAACATCAAGTATGATGAACCCAAGACATTGGTTGAAGCCATCAAGAAGGCTAAATACCTGTATGAGCAAGGCCAGGGAAGAGAATCCCTACAGAAATCTTGGAAGGACAAGAAAAATGCGAAGTCCGATCAGAGGAGGAAAGGATTCAAACCTCCCTTCAATAGGAATGAGCCTAATAGAAATCATCAAGATCAGTATACTAAGAGAGATTACAAGAAGGAAGATTCCTTGGGAAAAAAGGGAAGACCACCAATCCAGTGTTGGGGATGCAAGGAAGATCACCTGTACAAGGATTGCCCAAACAGAAAAGACAGAGTGAAGACTATGCACAACATCCAAGAGGCTACAACAGTTGAAGATATTGGAAGAATCTATGCAACTTTAAATGATTGACAAGCAGAGTACCAATCCAATATGATCGAGGTGGAAGGTAAGATCACAAATCAACATGTTGCTATTTTGATTGATTCAGGAGAAAATCATTGCTACATTGATCCTAAGATAGTGGATAGATTACATTTGGATAAAAGTAAACTTGGAAAAGCAAGTTTGGTTCAGTTAGCCACTGGAACCAAAAGAAGAATCCATGATATGGTCAGAAGTTGTTCCATAAGTCTTAATGGTGTGAATACTAGTATTGATCTAAATATCATACCACTGGGGTCTTATGATATTCTGATTATAATGGATTGGTTGGACAAGCATCATGTTGTCCTAGATTGTCATAACAAGACATTTACATGTCTTTATGGAAATGGAAAACATAGCACTGTGAAAGGAGTTCCAAGACCCATCTCTATAAAGGAGATTTCAACCTTACAGCTGAAAAGATGTTTTAGGAAAGGATGTCAACTGTATGCATCTCATGTGGAAGAGCCAAATAATACAAAGGGGCCAAGCCTTGAATATTTCTCGGTACTACAGGATTTTGAAGATGTATTCCAAGAAATACCAGGATTTCCACCAAGGAGGGAGATAGATTTCTCAATTGATTTAGTGCCAAGAGTTGCCTCGGTGTCAAAAACACCTTACGGAATGAGCACACCAGAGTTAAAAGAACTACAAATGCAGTTGGAGGAATTGTTGAAAAAAGGGTACATACGTCCAAGTGTTTCACCTTGGGGAGCACCGATACTTTTTGTCAAAAATAAAGATGGAACCTTGAGGTTGTGTATTGACTTTCGACAACTGAACAAGTGCACTATAAAGAACAAGTATCCTCTACCCCAAATTGATGACCTCGTTGATCAGCTAAGAGCAACAAAGATATTCTCAAAGATTGACCTGAGGGAAGGATACCATCAGGTAAGAATCAAGGAAGAAGACATTCATAAGACAACCTTTAAGACCATGTATGGGCATTATGAATTTGTAGTGGTGCCATTTGGACTGACCAATGCACCAGCTGTATTTATGTGCTTAATGAATGGCATATTCAGAAATTATTTGGATAAGTTTGTCATAGTATTCCTAGATGACATACTTATCTATTTTAAGTCTGAAGAGGAGCATGAACATCACTTAAGACTGGTATTGCAAGTACTGAGAGAACATCAGTTGTATGCCAAGTTGAGTAAGTGTTATTTTTATCAAAAGCAGATCCATTACTTGGGACACATTATTTTAGAGCAGGGCATAGCAGTAGATCCAGAGAAGATCGAAGCCATTAGAGGATGGCTAACACCCAGAAATATGTCAGACGTCAAATCTTTATGGGATTAGCTGGCTACTATAGAAGGTTCATAATAGGGTTCTCTAAGATTGTTCATCCCATCACTTCTTTGCAAAAGAAGGGAACTAAATTTGAATGGACACTCAAGTGTGAAAATAATTTTAATATATTGAAGGAATTACTTACTAGTGCACCTGTGTTAAAGATTGYTRACCCAAAGGAAAGTTTTGTGGTATGTAYAGACGCATGTAAGGAAGGAATTGGGGRAGTCCTCACGYAAAATGGACATGTCATTGGATATGAGTCCATAAAGCTTAAGGAACATGAGAGGAACTATGCCTCGCATGACTTGGAACTTGCAGCCATTGTCCACGCCTTGAGGATGTGGAGGCATTATCTCATGGGGAAGAAATTAGAATTAAGGACATACCACATTGGCCTGAAGTATCTTTTTGAACAACCAACCTTGAATGCCAGGCAAACAAGATGGATGGAATTTTTAAGTGAATATGACTTCGATATCAAGCATATCAAGGGAAAGGAGAATAAAGTTGTTGATGCACTTAGTAGAAGAGTGCATATCATGCATGCTACTGTTGTCAGCATGCATTAGTTAGACTTGAAGAGCAGAATTTTAGATGGCTTTGTTACAGACCAGCATTACCTACAGGTAAAGGAAAACTTACAGAAAGGAGATGTACAACAGAAAATAAAGGAGTATGAGATAAAGGAAGACGAAATACTCATGCATAAAAATAGAATCTATGTTCCTAGTTCTGGAGAACTGGGGAATTTGGTACTGAAGGAAATGCATGATGTTCCTTATGTTGGACATCTTGGTTACCATAAAACAATTACAACAGTAATAAGCCAGTTCTTTTGGCTGGGAATGAAGAAGGATGTTGTTGATTACATCGCTTGATGTATGGAATGTCAGAAGATGAAGGTTGAGCATAGGCACCTAGCAGGTTTGTTGCAGCCATTGCCAATCCCAAAGAAGAAATGGGAAGTGATCACCATGGATTTCATCACAGGATTACCCAGAACGAATAAGCAACATGATTCAATCATGGTGGTGGTTGACAAATTAACAAAGGCTGCTCATTTTGTGCCTGTGAAGACAACGCATACAATGACTAATATTACACAAATTTTCATGAATGAAATTGCTAGGTTGCATGGAATACCTAGGACAATTGTCTCAGACAGAGATACAAAGTTTACCTCCAATTTATGGAGGGGATTGTTTAAAGGATTTGGTACAAATCTAAACTTTAGCACAACATATCATCCCTAGACAGATGGGAAAATAGAGAGAGCCAATCGAATAATTGAAGACATGTTGAGAATGTATGTGATGGATAAGCCATCTAAATGAGAAGATTACTTACACTTGGTTGAGTTTGCATATAATAATGGGTATCAAGCCTCATTGAGAATGAGCCCATTTGAAGCCTTGTACGGTAGGAAATGTGATACTTCAGTAAGCTGGGACAACCCCGCAGATAGAGTGGTACTTGGGCCATAGTTGCTAAAGGACATGGAAGACCAGGTGGTCAAGATCAAGCAGAATTTAAAGGCAATTCAGGATAGACAGAAAGTTTATGTAGACAAGAGCCAGACAACTAGAGAATTTAAAGTAGGGGAGCATGTACTTTTGAAAGTGAAGCCCAAGAAAAGCTCTTTGAAATTGGGTAGTTATACAAAGCTGGCAGCCAAATTTTGTGGTCCATTTGAAATATTGGACAGAATAGGGCCAGTTGCATACATGCTTGCATTGTCTGCTTCCATGAATGTGCATAATGTATTTCATGTCCCTTTACTAAAGAAATATGTACATGATCCTAACCATGTTATTGATTGGCGTCTGATTCAGGTAGAGACAAAGGGAGATTTTCAATTTCAACCATTGCGGGTATTGAATAGAAAAGTCAAAATGCTTCGGAATCAAGTTATAGAGCTGGTAAAAGTTCAATGGACCTACTACAGTCCTGAAGATGCTACTTGGGAGCATGAAGATTCCATGCAGACAGAGTACTCACAACTTTTTGAATAAATTTGAGATTTTGATCTCTATTTTGTATATGCATCGAGGACAGTGCCAAAATAAGGGGGAGGGGATGTAACACCCAGGTTTTAAAACCCATTTTAAATAATGTATTGTTACAATGCTGAGAGGCCTGAGTTCCCAAACAATTATTAAAGGGCCAGTATGCCCAAGAAATGTAATGTTTTGATCACTATTAATAATAAACACATCGTTGGCTACTAGACGGACAAGGACTAGAGTTATAAGGGGCTATGATTCCACAAGAGAGGGGGCTTGAGGGACTAAGTGTTTATTCCTATTTTAATTACCCTTTTTGTCTAAGGAAGGGGATCGGTTACGTGAGCTTCTTGGGGAAGGCCAGGAGGTTCTTGATTCCCCATGAGAGATACTTAAACCCATCCCTGGTTTGATTGTGGGGTTGGTCGTTGGTTGTTGGTCGATGGTCGTTAGTCGTTGGCTCATCCGCTCTTTCCCTTCTACATTTTGTACCATTCTTTCCCTCACGCACTTTCATGCACCCACTTACCCATTCATTGATCCATCCTCATCCACGTCTTGGCTTGCGAAAGGGAACCAAACTACTAGAGAATTAGCCGAAAACTGGTCTCGGTGAGACAAATATCAGCCCTGCAAATGAGAAAGTATTGCCGAAAGGGATGTCCCCTATATGAAATACAGGTGTTGAAAACAACCGAAGGTTCTAAACCA
>JZKD02S1829430.1:133972-162393 GCA_000966675.3 Picea glauca
AGAAGGTTCATAATAGGGTTCTCTAAGATTGTTCATCCCATCACTTCTTTGCAAAAGAAGGGAACTAAATTTGAATGGACACTCAAGTGTGAAAATAATTTTAATATATTGAAGGAATTACTTACTAGTGCACCTGTGTTAAAGATTGCTAACCCAAAGGAAAGTTTTGTGGTATGTACAGACGCATGTAAGGAAGGAATTGGGGAAGTCCTCACGCAAAATGGACATGTCATTGGATATGAGTCCATAAAGCTTAAGGAACATGAGAGGAACTATGCCTCGCATGACTTGGAACTTGCAGCCATTGTCCACGCCTTGAGGATGTGGAGGCATTATCTCATGGGGAAGAAATTCAAATTAAGGACATACCACATTGGCCTGAAGTATCTTTTTGAACAACCAACCTTGAATGCCAGGCAAACAAGATGGATGAAATTTTTAAGTGAATATGACTTCGATATCAAGCATATTAAGGGAAAGGAGAATAAAGTTGTCGATGCACTTAGTAGAAGAGTGCATATCATGCATGCTACTGTTGTCAGCATGCATTAGTCAGACTTGAAGAGCAGAATTTTAGATGGCCTTGTTGCAGACCAACATTACCTACAGGTAAAGGAAAAATTACAGAAAGGAGATGTACAACAGAAACTAAAGGAGTACGAGATAAAGGAAGACGAAATACTCATGCATAAAAATAGAATCTATGTTCCTAGTTCTGGAGAACTGAGGAATTTGGTACTGAAGGAAATGCATGATGTTCCTTATGTTGGACATCCCGGTTACCATAAAACAATTACAACAGTAATAAGCCAGTTCTTTTGGCCGGGAATGAAGAAGGATGTTGCTGATTACATCACTCGATGTATGGAATGTCAGAAGATGAAGGTTGAGCATAGGCACCCAGCAGGTTTGTTGCAGCCATTGCCAATTCCAGAGAAGAAATGGGAAGTGATCACCATGGATTTCATCACAGGATTACCCAGAACGAATAAGCAACATGATTCAATCATGGTGGTGGTTGACAAATTAACAAAGGCTGCTCATTTTGTGCCTGTGAAGACAACGCATACAATGACTAATATTGCACAATTTTTCATGAATGAAATTGCTAGGTTGCATGGGATACCTAGGACAATTGTCTCAGATAGAGATACGAAGTTTACCTCCAATTTATGGAGGGGATTGTTTAAAGGATTTGGTACAAATCTAAACTTTAGCAAAACATATCATCCCCAGACAGATGGGAAAACAGAGAGAGCCAATCGAATAATTGAAGACATGTTGAGAATGTATGTGATGGATAAGCCATCTAAATGAGAAGATTACTTACACTTGGTTGAGTTTGCATATAATAATGGGTATCGAGCTTCATTGAGAATGAGCCCATTTGAAGCCTTGTACGGTAGGAAATGCGATACTTCAGTAAGTTGGGACAACCCCGCAGATAGAGTGGTACTTGGGTCGTAGTTGCTCAAGGACATGGAAGACCAGGTGATCAAGATCAAGCAGAATTTAAAGGCAACTCAGGATAGACAGAAAGTTTATGTAGACAAGAACCAGACAACTAGAGAATTTAAAGTAGGGGAGCATGTACTTTTGAAAGTGAAGCCCAAGAAAAGCTCTTTGAAATTGGGTAGTTATACAAAGCTGGCAGCCAAATTCCGTGGTCCATTTGAAATATTGGACAGAATAGGGCCAGTTGCATACATGCTTGCATTGCCTGCTTCCATGAATGTGCATAATGTATTCCATGTCCCTTTACTAAAGAAATATGTACATGATCCTAACCATGTTATTGATTGGCGTCTAATTCAGGTAGAGACAGAGGGAGATTTTCAATTTCAACCATTGCGGGTATTGAATAGAAAAGTCAAAATGCTTCGGAATCAAGTTATAGAGATGGTAAAAGTTCAGTGGACCTACTACAGTCCTGAAGATGCTGCCTGGGAGCATGAAGATTCCATGCGGACAGAGTACTCACAACTTTTTGAATAAATTTGAGATTTTGATCTCTATTTTGTATATGCACCGAGGACAGTGCCAAAATAAGGGGGAGGGGATGTAACACCCCAGGTTTTGAACCCCATTTTAAATAATGTATTGTTACAATGCTGAGAGGCCTAAGTTCCCAAACAATTATTAAAGGGCCAGTATGCCCAAGAAATGTAATGTTTTGATCACTATTAATAATAAACACATCATTGGCTGCTAGACGGACAAGGACTAGAGTTATAGGGGGCTATGATTCCACAAGAGAGGGGGCTTGAGGGACTAAGTGTTTATTCCTATTTTAATTACCCTTTTTGTCTAAGGAAGGGGATCGGTTACGTGAGCTTCTTGGGGAAGGCCAGGACGTTCTTGATTCCCCACGAGAGATACTTAAACCCATCCCTGGTCTAATTGTGGGGTTGGTCGTTGGTTGTTGGTCAATGGTCGTTAGTCGTTGGCTCATCCTCTCTTTCCCTTCTACATTTTGTACCATTCTTTCCCTCACGCACTTTCATGCACCCACTTACCCATTCATTTATCCATCCTCATCCACGTCTTGGCTTGCGAAAGGGAACCAAACTTCTGGAGAATTAGCCACGGGATAGTTGGTTGTAATGGTCGCTAGTGTGATCCATCCATGAATTGGGGCCTGCATGTCTGAGATGCGTTGGCATGTGCCCTATTTTTCTCACAACTACGAGTCTTGAGAGTTCCAACATTGATATTTTGGACTAGTTGTGCTGGAGGCCCCAAAATAAAGGAGAGGGACTGCCTGAGGGACTGTGTGGCAGAGAAGGGTGGAGGTCCATTCTCTTGGGTGGTACAGGCTGGGTAGAAGAGAGTTGGGTACTTGGATTGTTTTGGGTGCTGGGAAACCTGTGAGAGATTGAGAGCTGACAGGTTTGGGAACCCAAGTACACTCTAGAACCGTCCTTATGGATTCATAGCTCTGGCTCGGGGGTAACACTGTTGTTGAGATTTGGAGTAGTGGTGTATACGGTTGGGTGGAATGTCCTTGGTATGTAGCCAGTTGGTGTTGCCTTTTTATAAAGATAAGTGTTCTTTGTTGTTATATTATTATCTGTGTATGAATGTATTCCGCTGTGTATTTTAATTATCGTTTAACTAAATCTTAGATTATGCATGCTTGTTGGATAATGTTGTGCATGTCGCTAAATCTTGTATCTTATGCGTTCTTATTAATTAAAGAAGGTATCGACAAGAGAAAGAAGTCCAAGGGCGGGCTTGAAGGTAGCATGCCCCGGCCCGTGGGTGGCTAGGGATGTTACATACATTCAATGGACAACCTCTCTTTATACATTTTTTTTTGTTGTTGGCTATACTATCCCTGACCTGCGAGACTGGCTTGTGGCTAAGATGCCACGACCTAGGGGCATCTAATCCATCAAAATCACCCGACGATCACACCCGACCTAGATCGCACCAGCCCTTAACATGGCTAGATTTGAGGTGTCCCCAGGGGTTTCGAACCAATGACTTTCACTTACGAATTGCCTTAACAACGCACTCCCTCACCAACTACTCTAGACCTTGGGGACACCTCTCTTTATACATTAATGAGTGTTTTATTTTTATTTTTTTTAAATATTAAAAGAAATAGAATTAAATTTTTCATTTTTTTATTTCATATGACCTTAGTTTTTCGTGAGGTTTTCAACATGTTGTGTACATTTAACTTCTTACAATGATATAAATGGGTTCAGTACATTTTTCTATTTGAAGTTTTTGAAGTTGCATTTTTTTTCTCTAGAAAAGCAAGTCTAATCCCCATTTTTTAATTTAAGATAAAGTTTTGTTTTACTCAATTAAAATTAAATGATTAAACTCTTAATTTTAAGTCAAAGTTTTATAATTTTAATTTTTTATTGCGACAAATCTTGCTTTATTGAGGATATGTCAAAAATTTGTAACACAGTTAATCAATATTATCATATTTATTGTTTCATGCCTAGTGCTATATGAGCCGATTAGAAGTAAACATTATTTGATTTTCGATTAACATAAAAATTGACAATTTATTATCCAAATTGAGTCGATTAGAAGTAAACATTATTCGATTTTTGATTAACATAAAAATTGACAATCTATTATCCAAAATTGAACCTTAAAATTGACAATCTATTATCCAAAATTGAACCTTAAAAATTGACAATCTATTATTCAAAATTGAAACTTATAGTATTGTAAATATAAAATTCTTAATTAATTGAATTGAATTATTTTTAATTGTTTGGACAACGCAGATGTGACATGAATTTGATTAAATTATTTTTAACCTGTGAAAAATGATCAAATCAATTGTTTAATACTCTATACTTCATGACATCATCCGCAAATTTGCGATGACAAGTGGTGAATTAAATATCCTCCATAGACAAATAGTTAATAGATCTAGCGTGAATTAAATACCCTCCATATGGTTATTAAATCATAGTTAATATGTTTATGCAAGTTGTGGTCTAGTTACGACCTAGTTATGGTTATTAAATCATAGTTAATCGAAATCGAAACCTGCAACTCTGATTCAATGGAGGACAAGGATTCTTAAAGAATGTATTCATTTTATGGGGTTTTGGGGGGGGGCAATTTTTGGCTCCCATTAACACCATGATAAATACAGGAGTTAGCTATTCTAATGAAGGTTTGTCCTGATTTTTTTTAGTTTTTAAGCGGCTGTTTAGTTAGACTTAGGCCTATCACACTACATTAAGCTTGTTTAGCGATTGTTCTACAGTTCCTAGTTAGTTTTGGTTGTCATATCACCGCAGTCTAAGATTTATGTGTGAGTAGAGAGTTTAACTGCACTAGTCAGACTTTGCGTCTTGTCTTCAGGTGGGTGTTTTTTAGTGGAGTATAGGTGGCAAAGACAAACGCCACTAGAGACACGTCCTGATGAAAGCTGAGGTCAATGCACTCATGGGTGCGGTTGACGAGGCACTCTGGTGCAGAGCAGGTCTCTTCACCTTGATCGACGAGCTAAAAATTAATGCGGGACAAAACTCTTCGAGGAGGGCAAATTTGGGGCATTCCTCTATGCTCTCTCTGACAAACTTGTCTGCTTAGCCCCCGACTCTTTTGTTTCTCCTGCGAACATAACAGGAGGGTCCAATTCTTGATAGGGAGTTGTTCCATACTCCTTAGGTGTGCTAGGTGTTTTAGGGAGATCTGCTGGTGGTTTACCACAGGTGGGGGCAACTCATAAACCATCAGGTGGAGGAAATACCCACGTAAAACTGTGGATACCAAACAAATCAAAGCAGAAATTGATGTTAGGGGCAGATATTGGGTTAGAGGATTCGATCATCCTAGCACTCTGTACTTTGGTGGGTCACCTATCCTACTGGTCTTTATGCAAAACTTCTATTACAGAGTGGGTTCAGACCATCTGGTGTCCCCTGTTGGGTTACAAGCCAGGAATTATTTACATGACGAGATGGTGATTTGGATTTTGGTTCAAGAGTTCAGAGGATACTCTCATTATATTGGATAAGTTATGGGTTATAGATGGATGCAACTTGATGCTAAAGTGTTGGAGAGACAACTTTGACCCGACACAAGATTATTTCCATTTTCGCCACCTCTGGGTCTTGTTACCTAGGTTGCCAATGCATTTATGGAACGTGAAAGCCTTGGAAGCCATTGGAAATGTTCTTGGTCACTTTATTAAAGTTTATGAACATGAACTTTTAGCTTCTGATAAAAGAATGTGTAAGGTCTTGGTTGAACTTGATATACATTCAGGCTTGTTGGAATCCTTAGAAATTGTTTGGAGAGGGCATACTATGTGTCAAAAATTGGATTACCTGGGCATTCCTTTTAGTTTCTTTTTTGGCCGGAAGATAGACCACCTAAGAAGAGACTGTCAAGGATATGTTGAGGAGGAGCAATCAAAAGATATAATGCTTAAAATGTCGACAAGATCCGACTCGCCAGGAGTGGATTCCCTTGATTTTAACACTTCTTACTCAGAGGCACAGGGAGCTAATGAGTCAGAATTTCCAGACACTGTTACTGGTAAGTTAAAGACTATCTGTCCTACTCTATTTTTTTCATTATCAGCTTGGGAATGAGATACATTGGACTCCTTATCTCTCCTGGGAGTTGGGTTTTCGATTTTGTCCTCTGTGGAAAAGTTAGGGGGTTGTGAGGGTAATTGCCACCTATTTCACTAAAGAATGACATTGTGGGGGGGGGGGGGGTCCCGAGTAATACTTTAACTTATTTTTTGGAACCTCGGGGAGAAAATGGAACCATAGGTGATACCAGGGAGGAATGCTCTATTCTAGTAGGAGCTCTATCTTGTGGGATGGAGGACTCGAGGGGTGCAGGTCTTGAGATTAATGAGCCAGAAGGGATCAATATCCTTCCGGGATTTAGGGAATATGAAATTGGTGAAAGTTCCATTGAAGCAGTGTTGGATACCTTGATTCCTTCCTACAAAGAGGTTCTCTCTCCTATCCCTATTCCTACCTATCAGGGTATCAGGGGAGAAATGTTTATCATAAATTGGAGCCTGGTGGGGTTTTAGGATTTTCGAAAAAGACGGGGGTGGGTTTGGGGAAGGATTTTACTTGGTTGAAGGGGTTGGGGTTTGAGATCTCTCCTTTAAAAACTTGGAGTGCACGCAAAAAAACAGACTCCACATCATCAATTCTAGAGGTACACCTTACAAATTTATCCGATAATGGGGTGCTTAGAGGCATGAAAGCCCTAGCCAGGGCTAAGTCACGATCTTGCTCTTCCTAAATATCAGAGGGGTGGGGGGGGAACCTGAAATCCGCCTCCTTTAGAAGACTACTCTGTAGGAAGATATCATCTTTCTTCAAGAAACGTTGGTCGATGAAAAAAAGGCCAGGTTATTTATGAACACCTTTCAATCCTCTTGGCTAACCTCTGTTGTAAGCTCGGTTGGAAATTCTGGGGGACTTTTAGTGACTTGGGATCCAAATAAATTTGATCTAGATTCTCATCTTTGCTATGGTGGAATTTTCCTGATAGGTACTTATCTGGAGAATAAACAATCGCTCTCGCTTTTAAATGTTTATGGACCTTGTACTGACAGACAATTATTTTGGGACAAGGTGGCTTCCAGGGGTTTGTTGGCCCACAAAAATCTGATAGCAGCACGGGATTTTAACCTCACTATAAATGTCAGGGATGTGTGGGGAGATTCGACACATCTGGACCAGTTGGCAAGGTATTTCAATTTTGTTTTTCAAGAAAATTGTCTTGTGGATATTGTTTCGGACATTCTAGCCCCAACCTGGCGAAATGGCAGAACGAGATCAGAGAATATCTCAAAACGTTTGGATCGGATATTTATGTCTGAAGATCTGATAAATGGTGAAGGAAGAATAAGGTCATGGGTGACCTACCCATACCTTTCGTATCATGCACCAGTTTTGCTACAACTTGATTCTCATCCTTTTCCGACAACATATCCTTTTAAATTAAACTCGAGATGGTTGCTTGAAGCATAATTCACCACCATAGTAAAAGAAGTCTGGAATGATCCTAAATTTGGGATAGATATGGGGGTACAACAAAGATTAGTTTGGAAACTGAAGACCATAAAACAAAGCATCAAAATCTGGGCAAAATATCATAGAAGGCAAAAAAAATTAAGATTGGAACAGTTGGCGGGAGAATTGCAAGCCATTTTACAGGAAGATTTGCAGGAGGTGTGGAGTCGAGGTAGAGACAATCACTTACAGAATCTAGAGACAGAGCGAAATAAGATCCTCTTAGCATAAGAAGATTTATGGAGACAATGGAGTAGAGCCATCTGGATAAAAAGTAGAGATCAAAATACAAAGTTCTTTCATCACTTTGCAAGTTCTAGAAGGAATAAAAAACACATATGGGAAATTAAAGATGAGAACGGACAAGTCCACTCTGGTCAAGAAGCACTCAAACTAGCGGCATCAAAAATTTTCAAATTTTTTTTTTATGGGGCATCAAAACATTCACATATTGTTGATCAAGTCAATGTAGCCATACACTTTTCTCGTTTAGTCACAGAGGAGGACACAATAACTCTTGATAGCCCCTATACAAAGAAGGAAATCTGGGAAGTCCTAAAGTCATTTGCAAAAGAAAAAAGTTTGGGGCCTGATGGTTGGATAGTCGAGTTCTTTGCACACTTCTTTGATTTAGTGGGTGAAGAATTGGTGGAAGTGGTGGAAGACAGAAGGATTCTAGGCGAAGTGATAAGTTCTGTAAACTCAACTTTCTTGACTCTAATTCCAAAAGTAAATAATCCTTCTACATTTGGCGACTACAGACCTATCGCTCTTTGTAAACTGTGTTATAAATTGATCACAAAGATTATTGCTAATAGGATAAAACCTATTCTTTCGCAGACTCTGTCGGGTGAACAACTGGGGATTTTAAAGGGAAGACAAATTACGGATGCCATTGTCATGACCCATGAATGTTTGCACAATATAAAAGTTGAAAAAGTCGAAGGCTATAATCTTGAAGCTGGATCTAAAGAAAGCATACAATTGTATTGATTGGGACTTTTTAAGGTTGACACTTATTCAAATAGGCTTCAGTATACAAACTACAAAGTGGATAATGAGTTGTGTGACTAGTGCAAATTTTGCAGTCCTTTTAAATGGGGAGACTTCACCTTTTTTCCACAGTGGTAGAGGTTTAAGGCAAGGTTGTCCACTATCTCTGTTGTTGTTTATTTTGAATATGGAAGGACAGGCTGAAGGGAAGCTGACGGGGGTGAAGGTTTCTAGGATTGTTAAGATACTCCATCTGTTCTTTGTGGATAATGTCTTAATCATGACAAATGCTTCTTTACAGGAAAGGGAGGAGATAAAATACATTCTAAACATCTTTTGCAGTGCTACGAGATTGAAGATAAACTGGACAAAGTCGACCTTTCATTTTGCAGGAATTCAAGGGGAGTCTTTAGAATTATTTAAAGAAGTCTTTCCTTACAACTTTGTTGATCTCTTAGAGGGATTTAGGTACCTCGAATACTTCCTAAAAGTTGATTCTTATAAGGCAGTGGAATGGAGATGGCTTTTAGCAAAGTTTGAAAAAAGAATCGGACATTGGTGCAACATATGGCTTTCTCTAGGAGGTTGTTTCACTCTAATCAAAGCAGTACTTGAATGCCAACCTGCATATTGGATGGCATTGGTGGCCATTCCAGTCTCGGTTCTTGATAAGATTAGAAAGTTAATTTACAACTTTCTCTGGACGAGTTGTAGCGAAAAAACACATTTTCACTTGTGTAGTTGGGATATGATAGCCAAACCAAAGCTCATGAGTGGCTGGGGGTTAAGAAATATTTTTCTCTTTAATAGAGATTTGGCAGCCAATTCCCTGTGGCAGGTGCTGATGAAGGAGGGGATTTGGCATAAGGTAATAAAAGACAAATATTTTCCTTTTTGTTCGGTTGCTACCTGGTTCAGGACAACTTCTTCTAGAGCGAGATATGCTTCATAGACATGGAAAAATCTTTTAAAGTCTTTAAATTTGATTACTCACTGGTTGAGTTGGAATCCTGGGTCTGGCCACTCGGTTATTATAGGAAAGCACTGTATTTTGGGACTGGGGAAGTCCTCTTTATTATCTTATGAACTCATAACTATCTTAAACCAAAAAAACATTAGATACCTCTACCAAGCAAGAGATATTATTAGGTTAGGGTTTATAACAGTCAATTGGAAATCCGGTGATGAGCTTGGACTCTCCGGTGAATTGGCATTAGAATGGGATGACTATTGTAGGGCTCTAACATGATTGGGTGTGTAGCTTCAAAATAAAGAAGATGAGCTCAAGTGGACAGGAGGTGATAAATCTGGACTTATAATAGTAAAAAATGTTTATTGTGCTTTAACAAATAAAATTTGGCATCGATCTAGTGGTGGCTGGAGGAGACACCTGTGGACCTGGGCATTGCACAAAAAATCAGACTGTTCACCTTGTTAACTATTGAAAATAAAATTCTTACATGGGACATCTTGCAACAAAAAGGATGGGAAGGTCCAAGTATTTGCCAACTGTGTATAAGGGAATCAGAGTCAGTGTTGCATCTTTTTGTCAAGTGTAATTTCATAAAAGAAGTCTGGTATAGGATAAAAAGTGAACTAAAATTAAAATCTCAATGGGAAGGAAACTCATTAATTGTTTGTTATGAAAACTGGGTTAAAAAGGAGAGAAAATACCTCACCCGTCGTTCTCTGGTTTGTTGGCATGTTTGGCTGGAACGAAATAAGATATTTTTTGAAAATGGGAATCCTTATGATAGCTTTGTTGTTTATAAAACACTCAGAACTATTGCTAGCACTACAGTTTCACAAAAAGTGGCGATTCCAAGAAATGTCCAGATTCACATACAAGGAGGGTCTACTGTTGGTTGGTTCGATGGAGCAACACAAACAAACAATCTTCAGAGTGGTGGGGAGTTGTTATTGATCTCAATGTATAGCAAGAAATAAGTTTTGAATGGGGATTAGGCGTGGCAACTAATAATTAAGCTAAAGCATTGATCTTTATTAAGGGCTTAAGATTCTTGATCCAAGGCAGATAAGGAATTTGATAGTCATTGGAGACTTAAAAAATATAATCAGAAGCATGCACCATAATGGATTTCTGAAAGTTTGGTGTTATGGAGCATCATAATCGCTCGGATCACTATCCCTTTTGTGAAGTTATGGGCTTCCGTGGAATTTTCTGAAGGCACGAGAGCCTTTTGGTTGATAACTAGACTTGCATCTTCAATGTTTCAAGTAGAATGCTATCTCTGGAAGAAGTTCAAAATAATGGCTACACAAAAATTCTTGAAATAGTGATACAATAGAAAAGATAGATAGAAAAATTAAAAACAGGGTGCAATAGGATGTATCATTTGGTTATTGGCTAGATAAGGAGTTTGCATTTGACAAGTTCTTTGGAAATGATGTCAATTGGGTCAATTCTAGATAAGGAAAAAGAAGAAGAGTTGTTCAACAAGCCCTTGGAAATGTGGAAATGGAATGCTTGGCTCAAGAAATCAAGTCACCTACAAAGGAATAGAATGAAGCTCACAATGAACATGTCTTTCACTAACTACGGGTTTTCTTATGAATTGACACCTAAACAAATGGATGAAAGAAGAGTGAAGGGACTATGTTTCAATTGCGACAGGAAATGCAGTAAAGGGAATAAATGTAGTGAGAAGAAATTATTCTACATTGACTATGAAGAGGAAGAAGATCAAGAATTGGAACCATCACAAGAGATAGATATAGAAGAGACTATTCCAACAATATATTGTCATGCATTGTTCGACATCAGTACTCCACGAACCCTCAAGATACAAGGATACATCAAAAAGAAAAAGGTAACCGTATTGATTGATTCTGGTAGTACCCATAATTTCATCAATTACAAATTAGTAAAAGATCTCAATTGCTTTATATATCTAGCACCAAAGTTTCAAGTAATGATTGCAGATGGAGGTACCATAAATTATTCTAAGAAGTGCCATAGTATAAAACTCAACACGGGGGAGTATTTTTTGATAGTCCCATGATTTCCATCCAAATGGGTGGTTTTGATGTTGTATTAGGGGTCCAATGGTCACAATCATTGGGAATAGTGGCCCTTAATTTTCAAGATCTTTTCATGATATTTTCCTCAGCTTGAAAGGAAATTGAGCTTAGAAGTATCCAAGGGAAATCCTCTAAGCTGATAATCTCTAATAGCACAATTGTTCTCACTTGATGTTAAAACATCTATATATTCTACTCCATTAGATCTCCAATTAGTTATCAACAATCATTCCAAGGCATTTGGAGAAATTCCTAAGGGTCTTCCACCTGCTCGAGATCATGACCACGCTATTCATTTACAACCATGAAGTTTACCACCTAACATTAGGCCTTACAGGTATCCATATGCACAAAAAAGTGAGATTGAGCATATGATCCAAGAAATGTTAGAGGTCGATATCATTCAACCTAGCCAAAGTTATTTCTCTTCACCAATGGCGATGGTTATAAAAAATGAAGGTTCATGGCATATGTGTCTAGATTATAGACAACTCAACAAAATGACAAAAGATAAGTTTTATATTCCTATGATTGATGAATTATTAGATGAATTGCATGGAGCAAAGTTCTTTACTAAGTTGGATCTTCATTTGGGATATCATCAAATCAAAATGAGGTAGAAAGACATTCCCAAAACAAATTTTAGAACACAAGAAGGTCATTACGAGTTTTTGGTTATGCCATTTGGACTTACTAATGTGCCTTCAACATTTCAAAGCTTGATGAATTCTATTTTCAAGCCCTTAGAAAATTTGTGTTAGTATTTTTTGATGACATACTAATCTACAACAAATCTTGGGAAGAGCATGTACACCATATTGACAAAGTATTACAACTATTGGAAGATCAACAATTTTATGCAAAGCCTTCCAAGTGTGCCTTTGGAGTTTAAGAAATGGAATATTTGGGTCATATTGTATCTTATGAAGGTGTAGAAGTGGACCTTAACAAAATTAAAGCTATGAGGTAATGGCCAATCCCCAAAACATTGAAGAAACTTGGAGGATTCTTAAGATTGGCAGGATATTACTGCAAGTTTGTCAAGAACTATGGTCAAATAACAACACCTCTAACAACATTATTAAAGAAGGAAGCATTTTCTTGGACTAAAGTAACAACCAAATCTTTTGAAAATCTTAAGGAGGCTATGTGTACAACACCCGTCCTGGCCACACCTGACTTCACAAAAACATTTATTGTGGAGTGTGATGCTTTAGGCCATGGAATTGATGCATTTTTAATGCAAGAAGGAAGGCCCCTTGCCTTTGAAAGTGACCAACTTAAAGGAAAAAACTTACTTAAACCCATTTATGAAAAATAAATGTTGGCCATACTACATGCAGTTCAGAAAAGACACCCTTACCTAATAGGAAGACACTTCAAAGAAAAAACAGATCATGATAGTTTAGAGTACTTCTTGGAGCAACACTTATCTTCAAAAGAACAAAAAAACTGGGTTAAAAAGATGCTATGTTATTATTTTGAAATTATCTACAAAAAAAGAAAACATAATGTTATGATAGATGCTCTTTCAAGGAATGAAGAAGGAACAAAATGTTCACTATGTGTTATTTCTATTTCGCAATCTGATTGGGTGGAAGAAGCAAGGATAGAATGGAAGCAAGATCAATAGGTATGCAAGATCATTCAACAACTACAAGAGGACCTTAGTTCATTAGATAACTTTGTATGAAATAATGCTTTGCTATGTTATCATGATCACCTATATTTATGTAAGAATTCTCAACTCAAACAGAAGGTCCTTCTGAAATTGCACACTTCTCCTATAGGAGAACATTAAGGATTATTGAAAATGTACCACAGAATCAAGAAGGATTTTTTCTGGAAAGGTCTTAAAAATTATGTTCAAAAGTTTGTGTCTGAATGTTTAGTCTTCCAACATAATAAGGGAGAGACAATCAAGACATAGGTCTCCTACAACCATTAGCTATACCAAGTCAACGATGGGAAGGAGTTTCAATGGATTCTATTACAGGTTTACCCAATTCCAAAGGAAATACCGTCATCATCTTAGTAGCACTGGATTGGCTGACAAAGTATGCCCATTTTCACTCTCTTTCTCATCCTTTTAAAGAAAGTACAGTAGCCACAACATTCATGGAAACAATTCAAAAGTTGCATGGAGTCCCCAAGTTTATTGTAAGTGACAAAGATCCAATTTTCACTGGAAATTTTTGGACGAAATTAATTTTTTATTTGGGTACTCAATTGGCTCACAACTCATCTTACCATTCTCAATACGATGGGAAAATTGAAATTGTGAACAAATGTCTAGAAGCATATCTTTGTTTCTTTACATTTGATAAACATACACAATGGGTCAAGTGGTTGCCCTTATTGTAAGTGACATAGATCCAATTTTCACTAGAAATTTTTGGACGAAATTATTTTCTTATTTGGGTACTCAATTGGCTCACAACTCATCTTACCATTCTCAATCCAATGGGAAAATTGAAATTGTGAACAAATGTCTAGAAGCATATCTTCGTTTCTTTGCATTTGATAAACATACACAATGGGTCAAGTGGTTGCCCTTGGTGGAATGGTGGTATAACACATCATTCCATACTTCATAAAAAATGTCCCCATTTTTGGCATTGTATGGATATCATCCTCCGTTCATTACATCACCCTTGAAAGGGAATATAAAGGTTCAAGCAATGGAGAACCACATAGGGGACCAACAAGAGGTTTTCAAACTATTAAAGGACAACATGGTTACGACACAAAATAGGATGAAACAACAAACAGATAAACATCACAGTGAAAGGGAATTTGAAATGGGGGATTGGGTATTTCTAATACTACAACCATATAAATATATGTCCCTCAAGCAACAAAAGAAGGACAATAAATTAGAACCCAAATATTATGGCCCTATAAAGTTTTGCAAAGGATTGGAAGTATGGCTTACAAATTGGAGTTGCCTCCATCTTCACGTGTACATCCAATCTTCCATGTTTCTTGCTTAAAGAAGGTCATCGAGAACAAGATCCCAGTCCAAACTATTTTACCAAGGATTAATGAAGAAGGGAAAATCATACTAGAACCAGAAACAATCCTTGAAACAAGGATTAAGCAGCAGGGAAATCGAGCAATTATAGAGTACCTCGTCAAATATAAGAACCTATCAGTGGGAGAGGCGACATGGGAAGATGAATTCTTTTTGTAGAAACACTCGTGCTTAGTAAAGTGTTGAGGACAACACTTTTTTTAAGCATAGGGGCATGTTAATCGCTAGACAAATCCCCATGTTATGTATAAAATCTCTTATTAAGCCCTAGATATTAAATTGTTACAATTCTAGTATGTCGGCTAGAACCCTTCATTGCACCCTTTGTCTCCTATTTATATACCAAGGAGACTTAGTCTTAGGATAATATAATATCATCTCATATTGTATTTTTGAATTGGATATATTGTAAATGGAGGTTTCCCCCTGGAAGTGGACTGTAATCATTGACTTTTTATCCTTTTTAAGGCGTTGGAGCATAACATGTGAACTCTCTATGTAGTTTCCATAAACATTGTGGCCTATATGGAAACTATATTTTCTTCTACTTTCTTTGTTTTGATCAGAATATCCAACTACTTTTATTTTCTCACCAATGGAGTAGTAAATCAATGCAACAAATATGGAACCCCTTCCTTACCTAGTGACCCAATGTTTAACATGTACTGATACCCATCTAGGATTAGAGTTAGAATTTTTGCATGCCTCAACTCCCCATTAGATTTAGGGTTTCAGACCCTCTAGAATATTCTTGAAAGTCCACATGTGTGAGTAACGGGAATTGACATGGCATTCACTTGATACCATGGTGGTCATAATCATATGTTAACTTGTGGGAGACATACTTCCTCATATGAACTTTAATAGAGCTTTACAACTTTAGAAATATCTAGACGTGCATAATAGCATTGAGAGGTTGGTGTTGAACTTATACTTGTACTGGGGGGGGTGTGAATCAGTATAAGATACTTTTTACTTTAAATGAGAATTCATCAATTATTCATTACCTTTAAATAGTAAATACATGTAAACTAAAATCACAGTATACATAGTTTAATTTGGAAACCCTTGTGGGAGAAAACCACAAAAAAATATCTTTATAAATATCTGTAGGCACCAACCTACTATTACAAAGCTTGTAGGCACCAACCTACTATTACAAATCTTGTAGGCACCAACCTACTAGAGACACCATCTCTTTAGCTGAGCACCAACTCAACAAGATATTGTGTAGGCACCAACCTATTGGAGATACCAATATCTTCAGCTGAGCACCAACTCAACAAGATATTATGTAGGCACCAACCTACTAAAGACACCAATCTTCTTAGCTAAATACCAACTCAATAATACCTATATAAGCACCAATCTAAGATATTCATACATAGAGTACTTTTGGATTCACTTGCATGCTTCATACTTCATGCATTTCACAACATCATCATACCCTCAAATTTCATGCTCCAACACCTCTCCTTGCTTCATACCTTAGACATAGCTCCAAACCCTAGTCATATTTAGCCTTCATGCCCTAGAGAACCTCATAACATCATTCCTAGAACATAATTCTAGAATGTAGCATCACAATCTCAAAACAATGCACTTTGCAACATCATAGACCTTAGTCCTTCATAGCGCACCCTTAAAACTCCTCTTGCACACCTTTAGATCCCAAGAATAATCTCCATCTCCTCTTGTGCACCTCATATCGCTACTGCACACATGTACTTTATCTTCTTGCTTGGATACTCTTCAAGTGTGCACATTTATCCTGTATTTATAACGTTTTTTCATTCACTTATGGGACCGACTTATAAAACTGGTTGGTTCGACCTGTAAAACTGGTTGGGTCAACCTGTACTTTCTGGTTGGATTGAATTGACAAAATATTTCATATCTGTTCATTCCTATGGAGTTAGAGGGAGTGTCATATACCAATGGAAAGGTCTCAAAATTAAATTTTCAACCATATATCCTATGCTTCCATTTAAGCTAGATCTTCGGAGTAAAAGGCCTTCAAAGATAGGGTATCCAAATTGAGCATCAAAAATCCAAAAACAATATTTCAAACAATCTCCATATTGCAATATTTATCTTGGACATCTGTAGTTTTCCCCAGTCTTTGAAGATTCAATGATGATAATATTTCCAACAATCTCCCCCTTTGACATTGATGGAAACCCTTAGTTAATTATGTAGTACTCCCCTTGGTCTACAATTTCTTCCTTTATCTGCAACTTCTCCCCCTTTGACATCAATGGAAAAGGGATGATCCCCCTGAGCTCGTGCTTCCCTTTACTGACGAGATGAGAGGGATATCATTCCCAACTTCTATATAAGATATTAAAATGTGTCTTTAGGAAGGGGTTTGGTAAAAACATTTGCAACCTATTCTTTGGTGGCAATGTATTCCATCTTTCATTTAGTTGTCCAATACAACATTTTTCTCCTTTGACTTCATCGAGAACATATACATTGCTCAGGGTTCAATTTGCATTTGCCACTAATCTTCCTGAACCTACTTTCCTTATCTCACATCCTTTAGAATGAAATGTGAGGTTGTAAGCTTGATCACACATTTGAATGACACTTGGAAGATTGTGTTTTAACCCTTCAAAACACAAGACATTCTATGTTTTAGCCTTTCAATAATTAAGGCTAATGATACATTTTCCAGTTATCCTTGTAGAAGCATTATCCCCAAAGGTAACAATGCCTCATTTTTCTTCCTTTAGGGTGAGAAATTTGTTCTCGTCCCCTTTCATGTGTTTTGAACATCCATTCTCAATGTACCATTGGCTTCCTCTGTCTTGCGCATACATTGCAAGTCCACATTCTTCCTTTTTTGGTTCTTCTTGCTTCTTTTGCCACACCTTTGTCTATTCTTCTCTATTCTTAGTAAGAACATATTCTTCCTTGTTTTGTTTATGAGACTTTATTATGTTGTTTCTACAGTCATGTGCTATGTTCCCATAGTTATTGCACTTGTAATATTCTGTATTGTAATCAAGTAGGGGAGAAAATGAATTGCAATTTCTATCAATAAAATTTCTGGTTTTTGTTGAAATGTTTTTCAATACTGAGAGGGGGAGGGGGGGAGGCTAAATCAGTATTGATTCTTTTTCAAAATTTTAATCATTTCATTAATTATTAAAATTATTAACCCTAACAATTTATCAACAAGAATGTACAATATGCATAATTAAATGTAACAACCATAAAAATTACATTTCTTTTACAAGCTACAACTTGTAGGAGACACCAATCTCCCTTCTTTTGAGCACCTACTCAAGGAGATACCAATCCTCTATTTCCAAGCACCAACTTGAGAAAGTTACAACTCCCTGTTTGTTTCAGGCTCCAACCTGTAGATGACTCCAATCCTCTGTTTTCAAGCACCAACTTGAGGAAGTTGCAACTCCCTATTTGTTCAGGCTTCAACCTGTAGAGGACTCCAATCCTCCCTTGCTCCTCCCTTCCACCCTCACTTCATGTGAACGTTTCAAATTTATTCCTTGGACTCTTTCTGTGTTTATATCTTCTAAATTAGGCCACAGATAAACTTTCTTCTCACCATATATTTATGTTTATACAGTCTTCTAAAAGGTGTATATTATTGAATCATTGTGTCTTTCTTTAAATAGCAAATGAACCAATGTGCCTTTTCGTTTTATTAATGTTGTTTTAATAAAAAAATTCTTCCTTTATTATCATATTTAAGTAGTCGGGTGACCTTGGTTCCTCTTCAATATCTCTTTAATAAGAATTAAATTAAGAATCATATTCTCAATTGGCACTGGTAAGTCAGACACTTTTCATGGGATGTTTTCCTTCCAACATATCAGATTTTGAGTTTTTAATTAGCTCTCTAGTGCAATGTCTGTATCAAAATAGACATGCGCTAACTCGTGTCCCATTTTCCCATAGGACCAAACATTATGAACAATATCTAAATGACAAGGCATAAAACCTGTTCTATACCTTAGCCTGAAGGAACTTTTTTTATTTACCAGGGGACCTTACCCTATAACTAGGTGCTATCCATCATTTTAACCCTTTGCAACCTCATGTTTTCCATATAACTCTGGCCTGTGACCGAGAGAGAATACATATGGGGCTTACCTTTCCGTTTAGACAGATCATCGGTTCAGACTTAATCAACCTTTGAGTGGATGGTCCAGGCTTATCTCGGTGCTTTAAACAAATCAACGGTTGGATTTTAATTATCTGTTGAGTGGATGGTCCTCATTGATTTTGCAAATGAAAGATGGACCAGAGATAATCCCAAGCCAAAACGCGATGACACATAGTGCTGACACGTGGTTTATTAAATTTTGTATAAAACACTTTTTGTGTCTGCCCTTGCTACTTATCCTTTGTGATATTCCAAACGTGAATTTGATTAGGGTCATCCGACCGTGCTCTCATTTATGATCCAACGATCATCGATCCATCATCATCGTTCACTATTGATCCTTATTTTTTACGATTCCTGCGACTTAGTCCAGTGATCTAACGATCACAATCATTGTAATATCCCTTGGTTGAACCCAATTGTAAATGTAAATGCAAATGTACTTAAGCTAGTGTGTTGTTTGATATCATTTTTGTATGTGTTAGGGAGAACGTCCTCATTACTCACTACTTGATTTATCTTTCCCATAGGTTTTTGGGTCAGTATCATACTCTCAATTTCCCAATCATCCTTGATAAGCTTCTAATGATCTCTTTGCCCAAGATTTCTTTAACTATGCTTTCTGACCTACATTCCAAAATTGTCAGTTATTAGAGCCTAAAATTCTAAGATTTATGTCTCTTTACATCTTTTAAATAAATCAAAAAATATAATTTTTTGTTTTATCAAAAGTGGTGGGTGTTTTAGAGTTCTAATCCTAACTATTTAATATCCACTATATGCTAATCCTATGAATCTAGCATCACCAAACTATACCAAACTTCATGTCCACATATCAAGCATAAGCTACACACCATCATAAACCCGGTACATGTGCCAAGCCTTTTTCTTTTCATATCTCATCGATCATTCATAATAGTATTGACATGTGAGATATAGTTATACGCTAGTAAGCACAAATTAAAATACAAGCCATTTTTATGCTAGCTAAACCAAGTCAAAGTCATAAGTTATGCCATATGTCGATATACCCAACTCCAAGCACATTCAACTAGTTGAATGACTAATCAACACCCAAAGCCAAGCTATAAAAGTGAGCCACAAGTCTAGCTATAAATCAAGCAACGAATTAAGCCATACACCAAACTAAAATCAACGATACAGGGTTTGAAATCTATTTATGTTGAGCTGTAAGGTATCCATGGCCAACTACCTAAATCAAAGTATCATCGCAGAGAATGAGAAAAAAATATATGGTTTTTGTAGGGTAGTGACTCAATTAACATCGACGCAGATGGTGGAATTATGTATGGGTCTCCATTTGCTGATGAAATTGACTTATGTTTCAGTTTTACGCACAGGGTCTTATTACATGAGAGTCCATACTCAATCTTTGAAGCTGGGTGACACAAATCACAACAAAGAACAAAATATAATGTCTTCTTCCAAATGATTTCCTGAAGAGGTCGATCATGATGTTTTCATTCTGGATTCACTATCAAAAGATAACGCTGAAAATCAATGCAGATGAAACGGATAGGCACTCATCAAATTCTTCAGGGAACCACGCATCAGAGGGTTATTCAAACACCAGAAAACTAGAACCATAGTATCAGAGGTGTGTGCAGAGGTGAAGGTATTGTAGTTGCGCTTCATGGTAGGAAATCAGTCACCCTCGCGATGAACAGAAGCAAAGAGGACAAGGAGTCTTACATGAAGGAATCAGATTAATATCTCATTTCTTCAGGTCTTCTTCCACTGCAACAACAGAACAATATGCTATTGAGGAGGGGAATGTATTTGAAGGAGAATTTTCTCACCAAATGATATGGTTGATATTTCGAATGATGAAGGTGCTTCATAATACTCAAATTCAGATATGTGTTACAATTCAGATGGCTATCTTAGTATCAAAGAATGTGAAGATATGGAGATTACAATTATTCTAGAATTTGGTCTCTGTGAAAACAATACTTTCTTGTTATCCAGGAGAACCTGTTCAGATTCAGTCACTTCTTTCATTAGTCAGGCAATGGATCAATGAAGGAAATACAGGCCAAGCCTTGCAAGCTATTGTCATGGCACTGACAAGACTAGTTGGTGAATCTGCAGTCTTACATACCTTACAGAGAATCTGAGAGTTATATAACAGTAGAATGAAATTTGTAATGGATGCTTTTGAAGATGGTAACAATTTATTCTATTTGTGATGTGGAGGACTTGTGAGAAACACATGCAAGGATGAAGATATTGCATATCGGTGCTCCAAGGTTCCTCCTAAACTTGATATCATAGATATATCCATATTTTTGAGTTCCATTAACTACATGCCCCTCTAGTGTCTATATCTATTACCAGGTGAAGGACAACAATTTTGAAAGCAGTTTCAGGAACCTGCACAAGATTTTGAAGTTTTTACTTCCTTGATGAAGAAGACCGAGCATAGAGGTAGAAATGTGCTATGAGTAGAGAGATAGCAATGTATTGTTGCAAAGAGATAACAATGTATTGTTGCTTCTTCAAATGTTATATGCAATCTTTTCTTTATGACCGATACCAATGAAACAATAATGGCTCAACATCGTCATTGTCTTGAAATAATTATTTAGTGCACGGAAAACCAAAGAAAACAATAAAATAATTTGGTTCAAATTCTAAAAGAACAGCTGGCAGCCATCGAGGCAGAGTATACCCATTTTGAAGATTTTGTTTTGACCAAAGTAGAGCTTTCACCGACACAGGAAGTGCATCTACAAATAGTTAGCCGTTGAAAACCAGAACTTTCACCGACTAACTAGCAGATCTTAAGGCATAATAGATGGTGAAACCGCAAAGAAGAGATTTTGATGATTTTGAGCCCATAAAAAGAAATTTTTGGGTGGTTTGAAGGATAAACAGGCATCTAAGAATTAATTACCAAATTACCAAATGTTTAGTTTCAAGTTTTGGTAAAGATATATGAGTTAGATGCTCATAAGGTCAACTAAGTTTTGTTCCCAGCTGGTGAAAGCTTTCTACCATGGAGGACATGTGTCTTTCTCATCCTTTGACACATCAGAGAAACAACAAATGAAGGAGACCAAATGTTAGAGACAATCTTTGAAAACAATTCGATCTAAAGGAACTAGATTTAATTATCTTAGTGTATTGGTTTTGTGCTATGTTTTCTATATTTAGAAATCCAGATCCATTTTTCTAGGATCTGAGATCTGTTGTAAAAGATATAAATACCTATCATTTTGATAGAGGAGGGGTTCAATCTTGGATACATTTTTCTACTATACTAGACTCTTATTTGATAATAGAATCACAGTCTTCTTTTGTCTTCAATATCAGATTGGTCATGTACTTCGTCTCTCTACACTTTAATTCGGTTTGTCTTAGCTTCTAAAGACTGTCATCTCTTTATTAAGCTCATAAACTCGAATCGAAGAACATCCTTTCTATCTTGTATGACCCTGCACCTTATTGTATTTGGTTATCAAGATTAGTATTCTTCATCCCATGTTTAAACTATTTTGTCTGATTATTGATTTCTAAAAGCACTGTCTTATTCAAATGTATGATGAGTTGTCCATTTCATTAGTTATTGAGTTATCCCATTGATCCAAGCATACCTAAATTATATTTTCTTAAGTTACCAAGCATCTTTGGCTGACAACCCCAAAGAGTTTCTTGGAGAGCTAACAAATTGGCGTCGTTGCCGGGGAGAGGAGATCGAAGCTCAACTTCTTTGGGAGACGACATAGATCCAACTTTGATGATAGACAAAGCCTGGACCTCATTTGGTTGAAATCATCTATCTGGTGACTCCATGAAAGACGGATTCTGTGACGACTCTATCATTCAGAATCTGTTGGTGACTCCACTGGTATGAAATGAACCAGATCTTAGCAAAGAGGTATGCATTCTGTAATTTTTCAAGTATTTTTGGTTTCCCTAATTCAATACCTACTAGAGATGAATGGGAAAATAGTCTTCCGAAATTTCGAGGAGAAGACTGGGAAGTGCCAACAAAACATTTGCTGGATTTTCATGATTACAGGCATCGGTTACAAGTTGTGCATGAGGATGTTCAGATACGGCTATTCAGTTTTTCATTAGAAGGGATTGCTCATGATTGGTATCGGTCTTTGCCTATTGCTAGTATCAACTCTTTGGCTGATTTTCATGCTGCCTTCCATGTGTTTTGTAAAGGCATATTTTTAGCTGACTTTCTATATCCTGAATGCTGTCATGAGTTTTATTTATTGAATAAAAATCCAAACATTCGTGAAGACTTTGTTGCAGTAGAAGATACTCTTCATTACGATCAAGAGATCAATGATCCAAACTATGATAACCTTAGAATTGCTTTTGACATTGTATCAAATACATCTACCGTTTTAGGTTGTCATGAAGATCATGTTTTTTTCGTTGAAGACTTGAAAGGTGACGAGCAAATTGAAAAAACAACAAGTAATAGTTTCAGATCTACAGTAGATGATGAGGGCATCCTTCATTTTTCTGATTTGCAGATAAAGAAACATTGTAGCATATATACAGAGGCAGATAGTGTGCTGAAAAATTCAGATCAACAATTCATCTTACATCACTCTCTAACAAAGGTTGAGCAGTCCACTTTCAGTATTAAGATTAGTGAAAGCAATCGACAGCTACAATACAGTCAATTAGATCAACAGTTCAAAGAGGTATTCTTTTATGGTTTTAATGATCCTATCACAAACTTTTTAGAATCTATGAACAACATATATGTTAAAGTATTTTGGTCGGATGAAAATTGGCTTTGTCATCACTTCAAACGACTTTTATGTTGGCTATGCATTCAATTATTTGTCGGTTCAAGATCAAGAATATGTTTAGTAAATCAATATCTGATATGGCTTCATTGGAAGCATGAATTCACTTGATAAGAGGCATTATAGTTGGTTAGTGTAGGGATTGATAGAAGAATAATCTCTTTCTTTGAGCAGGTATATTGCTTTCAATTTTCTTGAATAAGCAGAGCATACTACAGGCAGGCTACAAGTTTGCAGAGGATCAGTTGTACAGGCTAGATGACTCCATAGCCCAAAGATAAAGGCGACTGGAACTACTAGGTTCTTGGAAACCTCATAGGGAGGTATCAATCCCAGCTGGAGCCAGATGTTAACGACCAAAAAGTAATGGTATTTTTGGAGAACATCCTCATTACTCACTACTTGATTTATCTTTCCCATAGGTTTTTGGGCCAGTATCATACTCTCAATTTCCCAATCATCCTTGATAAGTTTCTAATGATCTCTTTGCCCAAGATTTCTTTAACTATGCTTTCTGACCTGCATTCCAAAATTTCCAGTTATTAGAGCCTAAAATTCTAAGATTTATGTCTCTTTACATCTTTTAAATAAAACAAAAAATATAATTTTTTGTTTTATCAAAAGTGGTGGGTGTTTTAGAGTTCTAATCCTAACTATTTAATATCCACTATATGCTAATCCTATGAATCTAGCATCACCAAACTATACCAAACTTCATGTCCACATATCAAGCATAAGATACACATTAGCCATCATAAGCCTGGTACATGTGCCAAGCCTTTTTCTTTTCATATCTCATCGATCATTCATAATAGTATTGACATGTGAGATATAGTTATACACTGGTAAGCACAAATTAAAATATAAGCCATTTTTATGCTAGCTAAACCGAGTCAAAGTCATAAGTTATGCCATATGTTGATATACCCAACTCCAAGTGCATTCAACTAGTTGAATGACTAATCGACACCCAAATCCAAGCTATAAAAGTGAGCCATGAATTAAGCCACGAGTCTAGCTGTAAATCAAGCAACAAATTAAGCCATACGCCAAACTAAAATCAACGATACAGGGTTTGAAATCTATTTATGCCGAGCTATAAGGTATCCATGGCCAACTACCTAAATCAAACTATCATCGCAGAGAATGAGAACAAAAGATATGGTTTTTGCAGGGTAGTGACTCAATTAACATCGGCGCAGATGGTGGAATTATGTATGGGTCTCCATTTGCTGATGAAATTGACTTATGTTTCAGTTTTATGCACATGGTCTTATTACATGAGAGTCCATACTCAATCTTTGAAGTCGGGCAACACAAATCGAAGCAAAGAACAAAATATAATGTCTTCTACCAAACAATTTCCTAAAGAGGCTGATCATGATGTTTTAATTCTGGATTCACTATCAAAAGATAAAGCTGAAAATTAATGCAGATGAAATGGATAGGCACTCATCAAATTATTCAGGGAACCACGCATCAAAGGGTTATTCAAACACCAGAAAACTAGAACCATAGTATCAGAGGTGTGTGCAAAGGTGAAGGTATTGTAGCTACGCTTCATGGAAGGAAAGCAATCACCCTCACGATGAACAGAAGCAAAGAGGACAAGGAGTCTTACATGAAGGAGTCAGATTAATATCTGATTTCATTAGGTCTTCTTCCACTGCAACAACAGAACAATATGCTATTGAGGAGGGGAATGCATTTGAGGAGAATTTTCTCACCAAACGATATGGTTGATCTTTCAAATGATGAAGGTGCTCCAGAATACTCAAATTCAGATATGTGTTACAATTCAGATGGCTATCTCAATATCAAAGAATGTGAAGATACAGAGATTACAATTATTCTAGAATTTGGTCTCTGTGAAAACAATACTTTCTTGTTATCTAGGAGAACCTGTTCAGATTCAGTCACTTCTTGCATTAGTCAGGCAATGTATCAATGAAGGAAATCCAGGCCAAGCCTTGCAAGCTATTGTCATGGCACTGACAGCACCAGTTGGTGAATCTACAGTCTTACATACCTTACAGAGAACCTGAGAGTTATATAACAGTAGAATGCAAGTTGTAATGGATGATTTTGCAGATGGTATCAGTTTATTCTATTTGTGATGTGGAGGAATTGTGAGAAACACACGCAAGGATGAAGATATTGCATACCGGTGCTCCAAGGTTCCTCCTAAACTTGATATCATAGATATATCCATATTTTTGAGTTCCATTAACTACATGCCCCTCTAGTGTCTATATCTATTACCAAGTGAAGGACAACAATTTTGAAAGCGGTTTTAGGAACTCAGACAAGATTTTGAAGTTTTTACTTCCTTGATGAAGAAGACCAAGCATAGAGGTAGCAATGTGTTGTGAGTAGAGAGATAGCAATGTACTGTTGCAAAGAGATAGAAATGTATTGTTGCTGCTTCAAATGTTATATGCAATCTTTTCTTTATGACCGATACCAATGAAACAATAATGGCTCAACATCGTCATTGTCTTGAAATAATTATTTAGTGCACGGAGAACCAAAGAAAACAATAAAAGATTTTGGTTCAAATTCTAAAAGAACAGATGACAGCCATGGAGGCAGAGCATACCCATTTTGAAGATTTTGTTTTGGCCAAAGCAGAGCTTTCACCGGCACAGGAAGCACATCTACAAACAGTTAGCCGTTGAAAACCAGAACTTTCACTGACTAACTACCAGATCTTAAGGCAGAATAGCTGGTGAAACCGCAAAGAAGAGATTTTGAAGATTTTGAGCCCGTGAAAAGCAATTTTTGGGTGGTTTGAAGGATAAACAAGCATGTAAGAATTAATTACCAAATTACCAAATGTTTAGTTTCAAGTTTTGGTAGAGATATATGAGTTAGATGCTCATAAGGTCAACTAAGTTTTGTTCCCAGCTGGTGAAAGCTTTCTACCATGGAAGACATGTGTCTTTCTCATCCTTTGACACATCAGAGAAACAACAAATGAAGGAGACCAGATGTCAGAGACAATCTTTGAAAACAATTTGATCTAAAGGAACTATATTTAATTATCTTAGTGTATTGGTTTTGTGGTTTGTTTTCTATATTTAGAAATTTAGATCCATTTTTCTAGGATCTGAGATCTGTTGTAAAAGATATAAATACCTATCATTTTGATAGAGGAGGGGTTCAATCTTGGATACATTTTTCTACTGTAATAGACTCTTATTTGATAATAGAATCACAGTCTTCTTTTGTCTTCAATATCAGATTGGTCATGTACTTCGTCTCTCTACACTTTAATTCGGTTTGTCTTAGCTTCTAAAGACTGTCATCTCTTTATTAAGCTCATAAACTCGAATCGAAGAACATCCTTGCTATCTTGTATGACCTTGCACCTTATTGTATTTGGTTATCAAGATTAGTATTCTTCATCCCCTGTTTAAACTATTTTGTCTGATTATTGATTTCTAAAAGCACTGTCTTATTCAAATGTATGATGAGTTGTCCATTTCATTAGTTATTGAGTTATCCCATTGATCCAAGCATACCTAAATTATCTTATCTTAAGTTACCAAGCATATTTGGCTTACAACCCCAAAAAGTTTCTTGGAGAGCTAACAATATGCACCTTTCATGGCATAGTGCGCACATGTACTGCGCAGAAAAATGATGAAGTGTGCACATTCCAGGATACTGCACGCAACATCTTTAGTGCGCGTGATATTGAGGCCAGCGAGCCTTTGTGTATATGCTATGTTTTATAGGTCGGTGAGCCGTTTTGTGATGATTAGGCCGGAGAGTCTAGATGTTAAAGGCCAGTGCGACTATTTTGTACATGTCTCATCATTAATATAAAATACATCGTTGTGTGTAGACCGACCACGATAAAAGAGTATTGGGAACTAAACTCCACTAGTTAGGGAAAGGGGGGGCTAAAAGTTAAGGAAAAGGGCTACGCTAGGGAGCTTAAGCCAAAAAATAATATTTATTAAAGTATAAAGTATGGATAATTATTTTATCCTAAGTCCTAAGGATGGGAACAAGTGGGCCAAAGAGCTCCCAACATGACAAGTGTCAAGTTGGGGACATGCATACATATAGCTTGGACTTAGTTCATTTCCCATCATTCATTCCATCATGGAGTCAAGCATTCAACCATTTCAGGATTATGCACACACTCATTGATCTATCCTTCGTACCTTCATGTCACTGTACCTGAACTTGTATCCATAACCATACTTGTTTGTGTAGCTGGTTAGCTTGGGAGTTAGAATGAAGAAGCGGGTTGTCAGGCCCGTGGAATATTGAAGAGGCGGGTTGTCAGGCCTGTGAGAAATTTCTCTCTAGGTGAGAGAATTGATGGAAATTTATTTCTTGAAGGTGTTAAAATACAACTACAGGGCTCTGAGATTTCCTGTCCGGCCTGTTGCTGAAGCCCAGAAAGGAAGTGGGGCAACCAAATGACTGTTAAGAAGAGAAGGGGAACACTTCTAGGGGTGGGATAGGCATGTGGGGAATGAAGGACTGTCGGTTGTTAGTTTGAGTTTTTACCCATGACAGAGACTTTCCTGTTGTCTTTGAACCATTAGCCTGGTTAGCAATCCCTTTGCCCGGGTGGAGTTTAGTCTCATCTCAGGGGTGATCCACTGTTCAGAGTGATGAGCAGTGTGGTCTAAGTCTGGGAGGTTCATGGAAGGTCTGCACGTAGTTGGTGATATTCTTACCAAGATAAGTGTCAACTGTGTGATAAATTTACATGCTGCATTATTATTTACGTGTTTAATTTTATGGGTTTATCCTATGTGTGGTTATAACTGTCTTATATTTGTGGGTATTGCATGTATATGTTGCATGCATATGTTCACTATTATTTCAGTATGAATCTGTGCATTTATAGAATGTATTTGTCT
>JZKD02S1829430.1:162629-180821 GCA_000966675.3 Picea glauca
TCTCTAGTGTATCGTGGTCCGACCTGGGTGGCCAGGGACGTTACAATATGGTATCATAGCTTCAATTTTCAACACTCAGCCTGGATGGGCCGAGCAAGTTGATTTGAAGCGAAATTTCATAGAGGATTGATTTCAAAGTGGCCAAATTTCAAGTTACAGAGTGTCCATGGTAAATTTTAGAAAACAACGACGTGGAATTGGGAAAATCCCCAATTTTTGTTGTTAAATTCATGAGAAAATGGAGAAATTTGGCCAAGTGGTGAGACATTATTGATTTAATATCTGTTCTACCAAATTCAGACCTGGAATTGGTCGAATTTGAAGTTATAGTGAAGCCATGACAGATGGAGCGAGATTAGTAATTAAAATTCGCAATTTGTGAATTGAGTTTGAGAAAAATTCGTCCCATAAATGTCAAACCACAACGATTTGTTGTTGCAGAGGTTGAACTGGTGTTATTGGGGTGAAATTGAATAAATTTCATAGTTGCAGAATGTCTATGGTAAATTGGGGAAAAAGTTAGGAAAAGCCCCAATTTCTGCAGTGAAATTCACGAGGAATTGATGCACATAAAAATGAATGTGTGTAGGTGGACGCACTAAAAATGCATGTCACGCAGTAAAAAGATTGTGATATGTAAAAATTAGGCACTGCGCGGAAAAATATGGGTGTGCGGGCGCGCGCGTGGAAAAATGTTGGTGTGCGGGTGCGTGCACTAAATTTTGGTGCCGCGTGGAAAAATGTTGGTGTGCGGTTGCATGCGCTAAATTTAGAATTGCGCGGTGTGCATACACATAATAAGGTGTGCACGGTGTACACACACATAATAATGGCACGCGTTGTGTGCGCAGTATTGGTAGAGCACAGAGGAGTTTGGTTGGTGTACGCGCAATGTGGGTATATGTTGTCGCGCGACAGTTTAGTTAATGGTGCACGCAAAGTATTGGTGCATGGTGGGGGCGTAATAAAATATGTCACGGTGAATCACATAGAGTGAAATGCGTGTGGAATATCAACACGTGATACAAAATTGCACACAACATGTATTAGTGCAAGAACCAAAACTGTGCGTGGTGGATTTTGGCGCGTGACACAAAAGTAGTGCGCGCCAGCTATTGGCACAACATAGAAGTGATGCACAACGGTTATAAGTGAGCGGAGCACGATTTAACTCATGGCATTGTTGTGCATGCTAAATATGGGTGTACATGTTGAATTTTTTGTGCCTGAAGTCGTTTGAAGGGTGAACAACACCAGAAAACCAATGAATTTCCGCGTCATTTTATACTGTTTGAACGTTATCTTTTTGCAGCACGTTTTTGAGGCCCTTAACACTGTTTTTAGGTACTAAAAAACCAAGATAACATCAAATAAAATATATCAAAGAGAAATTTCTAATGGTGTAAACTGTTCATCAAACAAAGATTTTATGAGAAAGTTACAACACAAACAATGGGGGGTAAATTTTAAGACCCAATTAGCTTCAATGAGCCATAACTTTCTGTTCCAGAATCGGATTCAGGCATAGGAGTGGTCAATGGAAATATATTGAACCATATAAGACAGTCCCAGATCTGAATTAAATTTCTAGGCATGTTAAAGATGTTTAATATGGAATAGAAGGTACCTGTAGCATTCCAGACCAAAAACACGAATTGGCCTAGAACTTCAGCAGGCTGTAACTAGCAACCATGAACCCAGAAAAATGTGAAACTTGGACAGAGTGTCCATAATATGTACATGAAGAGATCCAATGGAGCTCCTATGAAAACACCAATGTATTAGGTTCAAAAATGCATAATTACAACGCAGAGTTGCGCCAAGTTGAAGTGTGAACGGGAAAATTAATGGGCAATTTTTAAATAACCATAACTTTCTGCTCAAGACTCTGAATTTAGCATGGGAGCAGGTGTTGGAAACGTGTCAGATAGTAGAATATAATTATTCACCCAGAAAATTAATATGGGCATTCAATTTTTTAGTAAATAGAATAAATAATTCTGATATATTATTGAACTAGAATGGTTCATATGTTTCATGAATTGTTGAGTCAGTTAACCCTGACAAAGTTTTGTTGGCTGCACATTATACAGAGTTAACAACAACTAGATCAGATCAGGATCAACACAGATTCTAGAGGAATGGAAGAGGCATAGGGGACTTACAGTTAGGGATATTAAATTAGAGGGATGGATATTCATTTGGGCATTGAAGGAACAAACTCCAATGGACATGGGGATGGAAGGGATGAAAACATGAATATGGTAGAGACCATTAAAAATTTGCAGAAGGATGTCCAAAGACATAAATCTGATAATGAAAGGCTTATGAGCACCAAGGAGCAGAAGGATGACTTCAATGTGAATTTATTGTAGATCTTGAACATAATAGAAAATAAATTGGATAAGGAGAGTGGCTCAAGCAAATCAAGAAGTCACAGGTATCTTGATGAGAAAAGACGAGCCATAAGTGTTTGCAGACATCACCATCACTCCCCAAAGCATTCTAATAAGAGAGCACACAACAAATCAAGTCCATCCCCTGTCAGAAAGCATAAGGGGTCTAGGGTGGATGAGCAACGAGGAGAAATGAACAAAATCAAACCTCCTACATTTGATGGTGAGAACAAGAAGGATGAAGATGCAAAGACATGGCTGCTGGGCATGAGAAAGTATTTTCAATTACATAATTATTCTTCTCATGCAAAAGGTAGAATTGTCATCTATAAACTCAAGGTAAAGTCATCCATGTAGTGGGATCAAATTGTGCAGGTGCAACACATTAAAGAGAAAAGTGTTACTTGGAGGGAATTCAAGAAGCATTTTGAGAAGAAATACTTGACTAAGAGATACTATGACAAGAAAATGAAAGAGTTCTTTGAAATAAAGCTTGGGAGTATGACCATTGATGAATATGAGAGAAGGTTTTTAGAACTGCTGAAGTATGTCTCTTTCATCAAGGATGAGACATTTGAGATTCAAAGGTATTTGAGTGGATTTCCATCATTCATCAGTGAAAAAATACAGTATGATGATCCCAAGACATTGGAGGAGACCATAAGGCGAACTAAATGCCTATATGATCAACAAAAAACAAGGACAACTTTCCAAAAATCCTGGGAAGACAAAAAGAAATTCAAGTTGGATTAGAGGAAGAAGGGATCTAAGCCACCATTCTTCATAAATAGTCCTCAGGGACAACCAACTTCTAGAGATCCCAGAACGATTGAGACAGGGGGTCAAAGGCCAATGCAACCACCTATTCAATGTTGGGGTTGTAAAGGAGATCATATGTTCAGAGATTGTCCTCACAGAGGTGAAAAGTAAGGACTGTTCACAATGTACAACAATCTAAAATAGTGGAGGACATGGGAAGAAATGTACCAAGGATCTATGCATCCCTGGACAACAATCAAGTAGAGTATCAGTCCCATATGATTGAAGTGGAAGGTATGATCAACAACCAAACCATTGCTATTTTAATTGATTTAGGAGCTAGTCATAGTTATATAGATCCTAAGATGGTGGAAAGTTTGCATTTGCCAATAAGAAAGCATGGAAAAACTTGGTGGGTGAAGCTGGCTATCGGAGCCAAAAGAAAAGTTAATGAAATGGTTAAGTCATGTCTTATGGACATGAATGGAATGAACACCATGGAATATTTGAACATCTTTCCTTTAGGTTCCTATGCCTGTCTAATTGGGATGGATTGGTTGGACCAACATCATGATATCCTAGACTATCATAACAAGACATTTACTTGCTTGGATGGGGAAGGGAACCGAAGGAAAGTGCAGGGAATTCCTAGGGAAGTAACCATAAGAGAAATTTCAGCATTGCAACTGAAGAAATTTTACAGAAAAGGGTGTCAAATATTTGCAGCTCATATGGAAGAGCCACCTAAATATAAAGTGCCAAATTTGAAAGATCATGTAGTCCTGGAAGAATTTGAAGATGTGTTCAAGGAGGTAGCAGAACCACCCCCAAAGAGAGATATTGATTTCTCTATAAATTTAATGCTTGAAGAAACTCCAATGTCAAAGACTCCTTACATAATGAGTACACCAGAGCTTAAGGAGTTGCAAATGCATCTTGAAGAACTTCTGAAGAAGGGGTATATACACCCAAGTGTGTCACCTTGGGGTGCCCCAGTCTTAATATGGGACATTAAGATTGTGCATTGATTTCAGATAGTTGAATAAAGTAACTGTAAAGAAAAAGTATCATCTGTCAAGGATTGACAATCTCTTTGATCAATTGAAGGATGCAAAGATATTTTCAAAGATAGATCTCAGGTCAGGATACCATCAGGTAAGGTTTAAAGAGGAAGATATCAGCAAGACTGCCTTCAAGATAAGGTATGGTCATTATGAGTTCACAGTGGTGCCATTTGGGGTGTCAAATTCACCAGTTTTTTTCATGTGCTTAATGAATGGTGTTTTCCGAGAATATTTAGACAAGTTTGTCATTGTATTTTTGGATGAAATCCTTGTATATTCCAAGTAAGAAAAAGAGCATGAGCATAATTTGAGGATGGTGTTGCAAGTATTAAGGGAGCATCAGCTGTATGCCAAATTGAGCAAGTGCTCATTTTATCATAAGCAAATTCATTATTTGGGACATATCATTTCAAAGGATGGGATATCAGTGGATCCTGAAAAGATAGAAGCCATTAGAGAATGGTCAGCGCCAAAGAATGTTACAGAGGTCAGATCATTCATGGGCCTTGCAGGATACTATAGGAGATTTATTGAAGAATTCTCAAATATTGCACACCCAATCACTTCCTTACAAAAGAAGGGTGTGAAGTTTCAATGGACATTGAATTGTGAAAAGAGTTTCCAATACTTGAAACAATTATTAACAAGTTCTCCAATACTAAGGATTGCAGACCCAAATGAAGAATTCATTGTATGCACAAATGCATGTAAAGAAGGACTTGGTGGAGTCCTTGATCAAAATGGGTTTGTTATTTGTTATGAATCAAGGAATTTGAAGGAGCATGAAAGACACTATGCCACTCATGATTCGGAGTTGGAAGCCATAGTGCATACCTTGAGGAAATGGAGACACTACCTCATGGGGAAAAGGTTTGAGATGAGAACATACCATAATGGTCTGAAATATTTATTTGATCAACCAATTCTAAATGCTAGGCAAAGCAGATGGTTAGAATTTCTAAGTGAATATGACTTTGATATAAAACATATCAAGGGGAAAGAGAACAAAGTGGTTGATGCATTCAGCAGAAGAGTGCATGAATTGCATGCTACAACCATTAGCATGTACCATTGAGATTTGAAACACATAATTTTAGAGGTTGGAAGATTAGATTTGCAATACAAGGAATTAGTGGAAAAATTACAACAAGGTAATTTGCAGTAGAAAATTGAAGAATACAAGCTAGATAACGATGAAATTATCATGTACAGGGGCAAAATTTATGTACCAAATTCTCAGGAATTGAAAAATATGGTATTGGGAGAAATGCATAATGTACCTTATGCTAGGAACCCAGGATATCAGAAAACTATTGCAGCTGTCAAAAGACAATATTATTGACCAGGCATGGAGAAAGAAGTTGTTGATTTTATTGCCCAATGTTTGGAATGTTAAAAGGTAAAGGCTGAGCATAGAAACCCATCTGGTTTTCTACAACCATTACCCATTTATGAGTGGAAATAAGAAGTGGTAACCATGGATTTCATCACCAAACTTCCCAGAACAAATAAACAACATGATTCTATCATGGTAGTGGTGGATAAGCTTACTAAACTTGCCCATTTTCTTCCAATTAAGCTCACTCACAAGGAAGCCAACATTGCTGATATTTACATGAGAGAAATTGCTCGATTACATGGCATACCCAAGACAATTCTGTCTGACAGAGATCCAAAATTTACCTCTAAATTTTGGAAGGGATTATTTAATGGATTTGGAGCAAATTTAAATTTTAGTACAACTTATCATCCATAATCAGATGGACAAATAGAGAGGGTGAATCAAGTGATTGAAGATATGTTGATGATGTATGTGATGGATAAACCATAAAAATTGGAAGACTACCTACACTTGGTAGAGTTTTCTTATAACAATGGGTACCAAACATCTCTAAAGATGAGCCCATTTGAGACACTTTATGGCAGAAAGTGAAACACATTGGTAAGATGGGATAACCCAGTAGATAGAGAAGTGGTTGGGATAGATTTACTCAAGGAAATGGAGGAGAAAATGTTGAAAATAAAACAAAATTTAAAGGTTGCCCAAGATAGGCATAAAAGCTATGCTGATAAGGGCAGAAATCACAGAGAATTTAAAGTTGGGGACTGTGTATTCTTGAAAGTGAAGGCAAACAAAAGTTCCCTGAAGTTGGGAAATTGTTCAAAGTTGGCAACTCGCTATTGTGGGCCGTTTGAAATCCTAGAGAGGATTGGTCTAGTGGATTATATGATTGCATTGCCCACATCTATGTCTGTTCATAAGGTATTCCACGTGTCATTTCTCAAGAAATATACACCTGACACTAATCATGTTATTGATTGGAATGTGATTTAGGTGGAGCAAGAAGGCGCTTTCCAAGTGTATCTGGTACGCATTATGGATCGAAAAATCAAACAGCATCGGAATCGAGGCATAGGGATTGTAAAGGTCCAATGGACCTGGTACGACCCTGAGGAAATTACTTGGGAGCATGAGGATGCAATGCGGACAAAATACCCTCATCTTTTTGAGGATTTTTGAATTTTTTTTGTATATGTGTACATGATGCATTGAGGACATTGCATAAATAAGAGGAGGGGATTGTAATATCCCTAGGCCGAATCCAATTGTAAATGTAAATGAAAATGTACTTAAGTTGGTGAGTTGTTTGATATCATTTTTGTATGCACCTTTCATGGCATAGTGTGTGCATGTATTGCGCAGAAAAATGATGAAGTGTGCACATTCCAGAATACCGCGCGCAACATCTTAAGTGCACACGATATTGAGGCCAACAATCCTTTGTGTATATGCTGTATTTTATAGGCTGGTGAGTCGTTTTGTGATGATTAGGCCGGAGAGCCTAGATGTTAAAGGCTAGTGCGGCTATTTTGTACATGTCTAATCATTAGTATAAAATACATTGTTGTGCGCAGACCAACCACAATAAAAGAGTATGGGGGACTAAATTCCACTAGTTAAGGAAAGGGGGGGCTAAAAGTTAAGGAAAAGGGCTAAGCTAGGGAGCTTAAGCCAAAAAGGAATATAATAATAATATTTCTTAAAGTATAAAGTATGGATAATTATTTTATACTAATTCCTAAGGATGGGGACAAGTGGGCCAAAGTAGCTCCCAATATGACAAGTGTCAAGTTAGGGACATGCATACATATAGTTTGGACTTAGTTCATTTCCCATCATTCGTTCCATCATGGAGTCAAGCATTTAACCATTCTAGGATTATGCACACACTCATTGAGCTATCCTTCGTACCTTCATGTCACTGTACCTGAACTTGTATCCATAACCATACATGTTTGTGTAGCTGGTTAGCTTGGGATATGGACTGAAGAAGCAGGTTGTCAGACCCGTGGGATATTGAAGAGGCGGGTTGTCAGGCTCGTGAGAAATTTCTCTTTGGGTAAGAGAATTGATGGGAATTGATTTCTTGAAGTTGTTAAACTACAATTATAGGGCTTTGAGACTTCCTGTCTGGCCTGTTGCCGAAGCCTAGAAAGGAAGTGGGGAAACCAAAGGACTATTGAGCAGAGAAGGGGCACACTTCCTGGGGTGGGACAGGAATGTGGGGAATGAGGGAATGTAGGATGTTAGTTTGAGTTGGAACCCGTGACATAGTCTTTCATGTTGTCTTTGAGCCATTACCTTGGTTAGAAATCTCTTTTCCCGAGTGGAGTTTAGTCCTAGCTCGGGGGTAATCCACTACTGAGAGTGATGAGCAGTGTGGTCTAAGGCTAGGAGGTTCGTGGAAGGTCTGCACATAGTTGGTGATATTCTTACCAAGATAAGTATCAACTGTGTGATAAATTTACATGTTGCATTATTATTTACGTGTTTAATTTTATGGGTTTATCCTATGTCTGATTATAAATGTCTTATATTTGTGGGTATTGCATGTATATGCTGCATGCATATGTTTACTTTTATTTTAGTATGCATCCGCTCATTTACACAATGTATTTATTGTTTACGTTATATATATATATAGTTCCGCAAGAGTCTTGTGTGCATATGTTTTAATTGCATGCAGTTCGAAAAATTTATGTGGCATAGTTCAGTTGGATGCTGGGTATGTTACAGTATGTTCCACAGAGAGAATAAAAGCATTCTCTCATGTATTGTGGCCCGACTTGGGTGGTCGGGGACAATACAATCATCCTCCTAAATATTCTTTGAATTTTTCCCATATCTATGACGACAATTAGAGCATCAATCCTTACATAATCCTGCCTGTGTTCCCTTTCTGTTCTTTTTCTAACTATGTTAGTGATCTGGGATTTTATTGTTGTCTTTTCTGTTTACAGTATTTTTCCTGGAACCTTTGTTGATAGTTTTGTATTCAAGTTACAAATGATCTAAATTAAAATATAGCCCTTTGAAACCAATAAAGTGGTCTATTTGGTCTATCAAATTTACATATCAACTTATTAAGTATATATATAAAAAATGAATCAATTTGTTTTAAACATGGATGCTTCCAATAGGTTGGTTAGAGGATGACTAGAAATGGAAATATGGAGGTGTGTTTTATCTAGATATGGACCAATCGGTTGGACATGTAAAAAATAATGATTTCTTTATGAATAAATGTTGGGACTGATACCATTTGAACACAACCTAATGGGAGAGAGCATGGGCTTGACAATGTGATTTTAGCCATTTGACGATGAAAACCTGTTGACCTCTTTTGATATCAATGCCAACACTATAACACCATGTCCAACATTGACCAAATTGGCCCTCTTTGACATCAATGCCAACACCATAATACCCGATCCAACATTCTCCCCCTTTGTCATTGAGGCAACAAAGTAAGAACCCTTTTTCAATATTAATCAAGTTTTACTATTTATTCTCCCCCTTTGATAGCAATGGTAGAGGGAATATTTCATTTCTCCCCCTGAGGTAATACTCCCCCTATCCATGTACTCCTTTTTTGATGAAGATTGTGCAATTTAATTAGATATGGAAATTACCCCCAATTTATGTCTAAGGTTTTCAAAAGTATTTTTGAGAAGAGGTTTTGTGAATATATCTGCAATTTCTTCTTTAGTATCCACATATTCCACTCTAACAATTTTTAGAGAAACCTATTCCCTTAAAAAATGAAATTTAATTGGGATATGCTTGGTTTTTGAGAGCATGAAAAGATTTTTAGAAAGGTTTATATTACTGGTATTGTCACAATTAAGAATAATTGGATGATCATACTTTATTTGTAAGTCTTATAGAGTTTCTTTCATCCAAATTACTTGAGTGCAACATGAGGCAACAACAATATATTCATCTTTTGTTGTAGATAGTGTTATGGAGGGTTTTTTTTACTTAGCCATGACACAAGACATTTTCCTAGGAAGAATGCACCTCCACTAGTGCTCTTTCTGTCATCAATACTTTCTGCCCAATTCACATCAATGGATGGAGTTAATGTGAAGTCTTATGCTTTTGGATACCATAATCCAAAATCCAAGGTGCCTTCGAAATATCTGAAAATCCTTTTAACTGCCTTCATATGAGTTTCTTTAGGTGCATATTGAAATCTAGCCACTAAACCTACAACTTGCATGATATCTGGTCTTGTTGTTGTTGCATATAATATACTACCAATCATTTATCTATACATGGTTTGGTCTACTTCTAGTGATGCATCATCTTTGCTTAGTTTGCATCCTGTAATCATAGGAGTGCTCATAGGTTTGCAATCTTCCATTTGAAATTTATTCAACATTTCTTTAATGTATTTGGTCTGAGATATGAATATGCCTTTGTCTAATTGTGATACTTGTAATCCCAAAAAGAATGCTAGTTCACCAATCATTGACATTTCAAATTATTTTTGCATTTCTGTAGTAAATTGCTTGCTTAGAGAGTTCAAATTACTTCCAAAGATGATATCATCCACATACACTATGACAAGAATCATATTCTGATTTTCAATTTTAGTGTAAATATTTTTGTCAATAGATATTCTTTTGCATGATTGTTGTTGTAGATGACTATCAAGTCTTGAAAACCATGCTTTGGGAACTTGTTTGAGACCTTAAAATGATTTATTTAATTTACAAACATAATATTGATTTGATGATAACATAAATCCTTCAGGTTGTTCTATATAAACTTCTTCCTCTAAATTTCCATTTAATAATGTTGATTTGACATCCATTTGATATATTTGAAAGTTTTTAAAGCACGTGAATGCTAAGAAAATTTTGATAGCTTCTAATCTGGCTACTAGGGAAAATGTTTCATAAAAGTCTATCCCTTCTACTTGAGCATATCCTTTGCACACCAATCTTGTTTTATTCCTTATAACTTGACCATCTTCATTAAATTTGTTTTAAAAATCCACTTGGTCCCTACCACATTTTTGTCTTTTGGCCTTGGGACAAGTTCCCAGGTCTAATTTTTCTCTATTTGATCAAGTTCTTCATTCATGGCCTTGATCTAGTTTTCATATTTTTTGGCCTTTGCAAATGTTTTGGGTTCTATTAGGAAGAGCATTGCTTGTTCTGATTCATATGTTAGTTTTCTTCTTGTTTCAACTCCAACAATTTTGTTACCAAGGATTTGACTTTCATGATGCTTTCTTTGTACTCTTATTGATGGTGCTCTTGTATACTGTCTTGGTGATTATTCATCGTCCTCTTCTTCTTCACTTTGTAATTCATCCTCTTGTATTTCTTCAATTTCTTCTTCATCGTCATCTCTTATCCTTTCATCAAATTGTGGATTATCTTGAGATTTGATACCTCTTGATTTCAGATCATCCACTTTCACATTTTCACTTTCCACAATTTTGTTCAGCCTCATATTATAGCATCTATAGGAATTTTTGTTGGATGAGTAACCAAGAAATATACCTTCATCTAATCTAGAATCAAATTTTCCTAAGTTATCATCATCTCTCTTTATATAGCACTTGCTCCCAAAGACTCTGAAATGTTTCACCGATGTTGGTCTGCCAAACCATAACTCATATGGTATCTTTTCATAGTTAACTCTAAGCTATGCTCTGTTAAGTATGTACATAGTTGTATATATTTCTTCTCTCCAATATATATCTGGGAGTTTGGCTTCATTTAACATAGTTCTGTCTGTTTCTTGAACAATTCTATTTTTCCTCTCAACAACTTCATTTTGTTGAGAAGTTCTCAGAGCTGAAAAGTGTCTTTTAATTCCTCAAGTTTCACAAAACTTTTTGAACTCATTTGAGGTAAATTTCCCTCCATTTTTTGATCTTAGGCACTTGATTTTGAGATCAGTCTCATTTTCAACACATGCTTTGAAGACTTCAATTTTTTCAACTGCTTCTAGTTTTTCTTTGAGAAAGGATACCCAAGTCATTCTTGTATAGTCATCAATGAATAAGATGAAGTAATGTTCACCTTGATGGAATATCCAATAATACTGAGAGGGGGGTTGGGGGGTGAATCAATATTGCCTACTTTTTCTTATTAATTCCTTTAATATTAAGCACACACATTAATTATTTAATTAAGCAATATATCATGAACAACAAACCCTTATGAACATAAGATTTTATCATGGAACCCAACAGGGAAAACCACCAAAACTTTTCTATTAACTGCAAAATTCTATTTTTACAAGTTACATAGAAGGACGATGTTCTTCCTTTTCGATCAAAACCAACTGATCAGGATGCACCCACACCCTTGTTCACTAGAACCAACTGGTAGGAGGCTTCCACCCCATGTTTAGTCATCTACAACTGACCAGGAAGCACCTACTCCCCTATAGGCTCCACCCTTCCCTTGCACCACCCAACCAACCTTAATTTCACAATGTAATTCAATCTCTTCTGCTCTTCATCAACTTTGATTCATGCAGCCATTAGATTTGACCTTTTGAATTTGACTTGTTTTCCCTTGCTCCACCCTTCCTCCCTTTATGCAGGTTATAACACTTATAACTCTTTTACTGTACTCTGTTCAAACAAACATAGATACTATCAGTTCTTCAATTCTTCTTAGAATCATTAAATGTTGTACTTTCTACTTGTCTGCTGCAACCTCTACTAATATGGTATTATGGTTATCTGCAAGCAAACTTAATCTCTTGCTCTATGGCTTCTGTCATTTAATCTTCAATGAATCTACCCCAGTCCAATAAAGGTCTTCTATATTAAATATTGGAATGCATATCTGCTTCTTTGTCTTCTTCTATTCTTGATCTTCAATAAGACGTTGACAGGCCCATTAGAACCAACAATTCTTCTTCTTGAACTTAACTTCTATTTTGATCTTCTTATTTGAACTACAGAGACACCATCTTCTCACCACACTTACTCGTTTATATAATCTTCAAACTGGTGTGAGATATAACACATTGTGTCCTTTCGGTTGGACCATCGCACCTCTTAATTTAATTTAACCATAATCTCTGTTATTATTCTTACTGTGAAGGCTTTTCATAAATTGATCATAGATATGGATCAATTTCATCTTTTAACTCGATCCCAAATCTCTGCAATTATTGTAGAAATCGAGTTCTATTGAGGTACTTCCTTCAAACCATTACATGCGAATGACAACGCAAAACCACAGGCTTATTGATTTAAGTGATGTATAATGTTTTTCTTGTAATTATCTTATTCCATATGACCACAGGCGGTGACCGGGCACTAGGCCAAGCGAGTTCTTAATCACTTATCATAATCAATGTTCATGTTTTAATCTCCTGATGAGATGGACGATTGTCGGTACTTTGGGACTTTGGCCTTCGAGACTTCGGGGGTTCAGAAAATCGCTGAACCATTTTCCTCTGGAGTGATCACCTACTGAATAAGTCATAAAATGGTGGAGACCGCTTGCTGTCGATTAACACTTCCACTTACACTATCCTTCCACTGTACTTGATCAACGATTTAGAATGCTCCCGAAGTGTTCTTTAGATCGGATGACTCATGTCCACTTAGGGAATTTGGCCTTCGAGACTTTGGGACTTAGGTCATTTGCTGGTGGTGAAACTCCCGAAGTAAAACTCTCGAAGTGACGTAACTTGCTGACATGGCATGGGCCAAGTGGCTACCACATGTCACTCAAATTTGTGATTTCCATGTACCTGAAATGCCGTTTTCATCTTGACACTTTTCATCATATGATTATGCCATGTGTCCTTGCTGACGTCACTGTTGATGACGTGGGCTCTCAATATTAGTGCTACGTGTCTTAACCTCGTGATTTTAGAACTTCCGCCTTCGAGTGATTTTACATGTTCTCATCTCCATTTCTCCAAAGTGGTCAGCGCTGAAGTTGACCATCATCCTGATCCAACAATCATCATGTTTTATCCAGATCTAACGATCCTTATTCATTTTGTCTTTCAGGACTTTGGGTAATTCGATTTCTCCACTTCCCAATTCTCTCGAAGTGAGATTCCCCGAACTGTAACCTCCTCACAACTTTTAACTCAAGCTAAATGTTTTTCCTTGATCATGATCTTAGATTGATGGCTCAATATATATGTTTTGCTGCTTTTCCTTGGTTTAAATCCAACATCTCTTCTTTTTTGCTTATCCTATCCTTCCACTTAAAGTGATCCAATGGCTTGAGAATGGTCCCGGAGTAGATAAGCGATCATGGATGAATGCAGGGTCCCAACTAGCACGATTTTTAAAACTATCGTCGAGCTCCGCAATGGAAAACTACTCGTTGGTAGTGGAACTGATGCCAACCGTAGATCTATTTAGCAGGTGACAATCAAAGGTCTAGACTAATTATGGGATTGGAATTAGCGCGTTGTTTAATTATCCTTTCTCTCTCCGCAATCTATCCCCGTCGTTGATCCGGTGCTTGCATATCAACAGTCCTGATTTGATCTGATCGTTGACTAGTCCTCCAACGATCCTTCTCTTGTAATCTAACGGTCTAGACTAATTGCAAGATTGGGAATAAGATGCTTTTTAATTCTCCTTTTTCTCTCTGCAATCTATCCCTGCCATTGATCTGGCGCTTGCGTATCAAGAGTCCTAATTTGATCTGATCATTGTTTCTACAATGTGCTTTCCCTTCTAAGTTTCATCACATCATTTATTCTGAGCTTTGATCTTCATTCGCTAACTCTCCTGAGATTTTAATCTCTGCATATCGTCCTACTGTAACTTTGATCTTTATTCGCTAACCCTCCTAAGATTTAATCTCCGCATATCGTCCAACTGTAACTTTGATCTTCATTCACTAATCCTCCTGAGCTTTAATCTTTGCACATCGTCCAACTGTTTGACATCAATGACACTATGTCCAACAATATCCCCCTTTGTCATTGATGACAACACACCAAATTCATACACAATCTCCCCCTGTGATTATACTTCTCTCCTCTGAAGTTACTCTCCCCCTTTGACATCAATGGAAAATGGTTGCTTCCCCTATGGTAAAGCTCTGTCTGTCTTTATACTTCTGACCAGAATATGAACTCGGGTAACTCCTCCTACAATCATACTTTTCCTTTCATAACTGAATGAATCCTTCTGACTTTGATTGTTGTCTCCCCCCGAATTGGTGCCAATTGATGCATTATTTTCTTGAGAGATTATATTGGAAGAGGGATTACTCCCAATCTTTGCCAAAGATATTCAAATAAATCTATGCTTAAGGGTTTTGTGAAAATATCTGCCAACTGTTATTGTGTTGGGACATATTCCAATTTAATGTTCTTATTTTCAGCCTAATCTCTTAGATAGTGGTATTTTATGGGAATGTGTTTTGATTTGGAGTGCTGGACAGGGTTCGTGGAGAGACTTATAACACTTGTATTATCACAGTAGATAGTAGTAATTTCTTCAAATACCATTTTGATGTCTTGTAAGGTTTGTTTCATCCATTCCACTTGTGTGCAACATTCTTTTGATGCAATATACTCAGCTTTAGTGCTAGACAGAGAAATTGAGGACTGTTTCTTACTTATCCAAGCTACCAATGACTCTCCCAAAAATAATGCTCCTCCACTTGTACTTTTTCTGTCATCTACACAACCTACCCAATCTGCATCTGAATAGGCTTTTAAAGTGAGTGAATCCTTGCTAGGGTACCACAAACCAAGATCTATGGTTCCTTTCAAATGCCTAAAGATTCTTTTCACAGCTTGAACATGGCTCTCTTTTGGTGATGCTTGGAATCTATCCACCATCCCAACAACTTGCTTGACATCAGGTCTGGAAGCTGTTACATAGAGTAAACTCACAATCATTGATCTGTAGTGTTTTGGATCTATAGCTTTGGACTCATCTTCCTTTCTTAGTTTGCATCCAACTGTCATAAGTGTAATAACAGGTTTGCAATATTCTAACTGGAATATATTAAGCATATCTTTAACATACTTAGACTGATGGATAAAGAATCCTCTTTTGGACTGTATTATTTGTAATCCAAGAAAGAAATTCAGTTCACCAAGAAAAGACATTTCAAATTCCTATTGCATCCTCCTAGAAAATTCCTTACTCAATTTTTCATCATCAATGCCAAATATAATACCATCAACATATACTTCCACAATAATCATATTATCATCAAAAATTTTACAATAAAGATAGTTGTCTGCTGATCCTCTTTTAAGGCCTTGTTTTTGTAAATAAGAATCTAGCTTTGCATACCATGTTCTGGGTGCTATAACTGAATAACTCCCCCTGTCAGTCTGCTCTCTCTACCTCTGACTCTTCTCCCCCTTTGTTTCTAAAAAGGGTAGCTCATATTTTAAAACGACCCTTGGATCTGTCCATTGATTCTCATCGATCTCTAGCCAGATGTATCCATCTCTATCCATGATACTTTTCTACTATACATTTATTTAAGGTCATCTAAGAAATTTTATACTATGATTTTCATATGATTGCAATTCTTTTTGCAAAAAATGACTTCACTCATGTTCACTTGTTTAGTCTTTGCTATCCACATCTATGAATGTCCTAGTTTTTTGAACTTTATTCTCTGATCTTCAATTAATGCAACTTCATTTTTTTTCCATGTTTCATTTACTCTTCTTGTTGTATTGTATGAAGCATTTCACATTGACTGTCTTCTCGAGTTCCAACAGTTATGGGTTTTGTGGCCATATCCACAACAATTGTAGCATCTCATAGTGTAACAATGTGTCCAACAATCTTGCAGTTCCAACATCTTATATTGTTGTTGTTGAACCTGCCAACTTGTTTTCTTCCATGATGCCTACAATCCAAGGCTTTATGATCATATTCATCACAATAAAAACAATAACCATTAAAAACAATATCATACATCCTTCGATTCATCCATGAAGGTGTCTCTCTTCTAAACTTACTTTGAGGTGTATGAGTAGCTTTTGGATGTCTTCCTTGAACTAATCTTTTAAATATTGTAGTGTTTCTTTCATTATTTGAACATGAAGGACTTGTGTCATACATGCTTTCCTCTTTTATAATTGAAAGACTTGCATCAGACCTATCTTCACCCTTTACAAATGAAGAACTTGCATCAGGTTTCTTAGGATTACTAATTTCTTCTTTGTTGTAGCCAAGACTGGATTTGTCATTTGGTTATCTCTGACTATCCAAGATATCATCCAAGTTCATGGAGCTATTTAAGAGCTTGACTTGGGTGTTTGACTTCTCAACCTTCTTTCTAAGACTCACTACTTTTGCTTCCAACTTATGACATGATTCTTCCCTTTTGCTCAACTGGTTCCTCACTACCTCCTCTCTTCTTTTGGCTTCTTCAAGTTGGATTTTCAGATTTACATTGCTTTCTCTTAGTTCTTTTAGATATTCAACGTTTTTGCTAAGTTCATAATATTCCTTATTTTCTTCTTTTTCTTGATTGATTTCATTCTTCAATTTCTCATTCTCCTCTTCTTTTTCTTCTAGCTGAATATTTTGCTCAGATATGATTTTTTCATTGTATTTGAGCATTTCCTTTATTTCTAAGATATGCTTTTGACTCTTTTCAAGGAATTCTTTAGTGTAGTCATGAAGAAAAATACAGTCTAAATAATCATGGCCATAGTGGTATTCATAGAGACTCCAATCAACTTTCTGTTTGGCCTTAGATAGTTCTTCTTCTACTTCTTTCATGGGATAAATGCTAACAAAACATTCTTTTATTGTATCAAAATCTTCTTCTTTACTTGTAGGGGAGAATTCAATATCAACGTTATTGCAATCAAAAGATTGTGGAGAGTCTTTACCTTTATTGATGGCTGAGTCTTCCTCTTCATCCTTGATAGGAAAGTCTTCTGTGTCTTCTCTTTTATTTGATACATCTTCTTGGGAGGATGAGAAGATTATTTGGAGGTATCATCACAACACATGTCATCTTCAACATCAATATGATTAATATGACTTGATCCTTTAACCATGTGTACTTGGTCATATCCAAGACCAAATTTGTTCGAGGGAAATATTTGTAGACTGAGAACTTTATCAAGGGCTTCAATCCCTTTCTTGAATTTTTCAACAGTCTTAAGTTGATCCTTTAGTTGTTTACACCTTTGTTTATATTTTCTCAGATCATCCAAAGCACACTCAAGCTCAGCTTTAATATTGACTTTTTCTTCAATGTCTGAGTATTCTTCAAAATAATCTTCATCACTAGAATTTTTGTAGACTGAACTTTGTTCTGATTGAAACGATTCATTTGACTTCTTATCTGAGTAGAGGTCTTTTAATTTGTCCCAGAGTTCCTTTGCAAAGTTACATTCACCTATATTTTCTTTGACATCATCAGGTAATCCATCAAGGATTGTATTCATTGCCATTGAGTTACTTTTCTTGGATTTCTTTTGAGCTGGTGTCCTTACTCTGTTTGGTGGGAAATAATCAGTGATCACTGAATTCCATACTTCAAGTCGCAATGCCTTCAGATCACTTTCCATTATTGTACTCCAAAATATGTATTCTTCTTTTCCAAGTATTGGAGTTCCATTCACAGTGTAAATATTTTGTCCATCCATGTGTGCTTAATTTGATCTTCCTTTCAATTTGTTA
>JZKD02S1829430.1:180944-202259 GCA_000966675.3 Picea glauca
TATTAAATTAAGAAATATATGATGAACGACAAACCCTTATGAACATAAGATTTTATCATGGAACCCAACAAGGAAAACCACCAACACTTTTCTATTAACTGCAAAATTTTGTTTTTACAAGTTACATAGAAGGAAGATGTTCTTCATTTTCGATAAACAACAACTGATCAGGATGAACCTACACCCTTGTTCACCAACAGCAATTGGTAGGAGGCTTCGACCCCCTGTTTAGTCAACTACAACTGATCAGGAAGCACCTACTCCCCTGAAGGATCCAACGTGCCCTTGCACCACCCAACCACCCTTAATTTCACAATGTAATTCAATCTCTTCTGCTCTTCATTGAATTTGATTCATGCAACCATTAACACAAGTACTATCAGATTTGACCTTTTGACTTTGACTTGTTTTCCCTTACTCCACCCTTCCTCCTTTTATGCAGGTTATAACACTTATAACTCTTTTACTGTACTCTGTTAAAAAAAATAGAGATACTATCAATTATTCAAGTCTTCTTAGAATCATTAACTGTTGTACTTTCTACTTGTCTGCTGCAACCTTTGCTTGTATGGTCTTCTGGTTATCTGCAGGAAAAATTCATCTCTTTCTCTCTGGATTATGTCATTTAATATTCAATGAATCTACTGTAGTCCAAAAAAGGTATTCTATATTAAATATTGGAATGCATATATGTTGCTCTGTCTTCTTATGTTCTTGATATTCAATAAGATGTTGACAGGCCCATTAGAACAAAAAATTCTTCTTCTTGAACTCTGCTTCTATTTTGATCTTCTTATTTGAACTACAAAGACACCATATTCTCACCACACTTACTCGTTTATATAATCTTCAAACTGGTGTGAGATATAATGCATTGTGTCCTTTTGGTTGGACCATCACACCTCTTCATTTAACTTAACCATAATATCTGTTATTATTCTTACCGTGAAGGATTTTCATAAATTGATCATAGATATGGATCAATTTCATCTTTTAACTCAATCCCAAATCTTTGCAATCATTGCAGAAATTGAGTTCTGTTGAGGCGCTTCCTTCAAACCATTACATGTGACCGACAACAAAAAACCATGGGCTTATTGATTTAAGCAATGTATAATCTTTTTCCTTTAATTCTATTATTCCATATGACCACATGAGGTGATTGGGCACTAGGCCAAGCGAGTGCTTGATCACTTATCAGAATCAACGGTCATGTTTTAATCTCCTGATGAGATGGACGACTGTCGGTACTTCGAGACTTCGGGGGTTTGGAAAATCGTTGAACCATTTTCCTCCAGAATGATCACCTGCTGAATAAGTCATAAAATGGTGGAGACCACTTGCTATCGGTTAACACTTCCACTTACACTATCCTTCCACTGTACTTGATAAATGGTTGAGAATGCTTCTGAAGTGTTCTTCAGATTGGACGAATCATGTCCACTTAGTGACTTTGGGAGTTAGGTCACTTGCTGGTGGTGAAACTCTCGAAGTAAAATTCCTAGAGTGACATCACTTGATGACATGGCACAGGCCGAGTGGCTGCCACGTATCACTCAGATTTGTGATTTTCATGAATTTCAAATGTCGATTTCATATTAACACTTGTCATCATCTGATTATGCCATGTGTCCTTGCTAATGTCACTGTTGATGACATGGGCTCTCAATATTAGTGCTACGTGTCTTAGCCTCATGATTTAGGAACTTCAGCCTTCGGGTGATTTTACATGTTCTCAACTCCATTTCTCCAAAGTGGTCAGTGTCGAAGCTGAACATCATCCTGATCCGATGGTCATCATGTTTTTTCTAGATATAACGGTCCTTATTCATTTAGTCTTTCGAGACTTAGGGTAATTCGATTTCTCCACTTCCCAATTCTCCCGAAGTGAGATTCCCTGAACTGTAACCCCCTCACAAATTTTAACCTGAACTGAATGTTGTTCATTGATCATGATCTTAGATCGACGACTCGATCTATCTGCGATGTTGCTTTGCCTTGGTTTAAATCCAAGGGCTCTTCTTCTTTTCTTATCCTATCCTTCCACTTAAAGTGATCCAACGACTCGAGAATTCTCCTGGAGTAGATCAGTGATCAGGGATGAATGCAAGGTCCCAACTAGCATGACGTTTAAAACTATCATCGAGCTCCACAATGGAAAACTGCTTGTTGGTAGTGGAATTGATGCCAACCATAGATCTGTTTGGTGGGTGATGATTGACGATATAGACTAATTGTAGGATTGGAATTAGTGCATTGTTTAATTCTCCTTTTGCTCTCCACAATCTATCCCTGCCGTTGATCTGGCACTTGCATATCAATGGTCCTGATTTGATCTGATCGTTGACTAGTCCTCCAACGATCCTTCTCTTGTAATCTGAAGTTCTAGACTAATTGCAGGATTGTGAATAACACGCTTTTTAATTATCCTTTTTCTCTCTGCTATATATCCCTGCCGTTGATCTAGCGCTTGCGTATCAATGGTCCTAATTTGATCCGATCGTTGTTTCTACAATACCCTTTCCCTTATAAGTTTCATCGCGTCATTTCTTCTGAGCTTTGATCTTCATTCACTAACCCTCCTGAGTTTTAATATCTGCATACTGTCCTAATGTAACTTTGATCTTCATTCGCTAACCCTCCCAAGATTTAATCTCTGCATATCGTCCAAATGTAACTTTGATCTTCATTCGCTAACCCTCCTGAGATTTAATCTCTGCATATCGTCCAACTGTTTGACATCAATGACAACACATTAATGACATTATGTCCAACACACCTTGTATACTTTTAGTTCTGGTAGGTCCACAAAGGTCAATATGAACGAGTTCTAATGATTTTGATGTAGAGTATTCTTTTGTCTTGAATCTTACTTTTGTCTGCTTCCCATGTTGGCAGTGCTTACAAACAGAGTTTGAAGGTTTTATAATCTTTGGAATATCTTTCACAACTTCTTTTTTACTAACTTTTATCAATCTATCAAAACCTATGTGTCCCATTCTTTTGTGCCATAGCCAACTTTCATCTACTTGACCCATGCAACATTTTTCTTCTTCTTCTATGTTTAAGACATATACATCACTTGGTGTCCTTGGTGCAACAACCACTAATTTTCCTGAACTTTTTTTTCTAATTTCACATTTTTGAGAATCAAATATGAGTATGTGTCCTTGATCACATGTTTGGCTCACACTGAGGAGATTCAACTTCAAATTTTCAACTAACAGCTCATTTTCTACTTTATCTCTGCTATTTCCCAAACTAACTATACCCTTCCCAAGTATCTTGGCAAAGACATCATCTCCAAATGTAACCCTTCATTTTTCTTTCTTTTTCAAACTGAGAAATTTGTCTTGATCTCCTGTCATATGCTTTGAACATCCACTGTCAACATACCATTGGCTTCTTTTATTTTTAGCATGTAAGTCTACCTTACACTTTGTCTTCTTTTCTTTCCATGTCTTTTTATACTTTTCTTCTTGAATGTTGGAAGTCTTCATGGGGTGCTTTGGTAGTCTACAATCACTAGCTTTGTGACCATAATTATTACATTTGTAGCATTCAACATTGTAATATATTAATGGGGAGAATGAATTATCGTTTCTATTCTCTTGATTATTATTATTATTATTATTCTTATTGTTCTTATAATCATATCTTTGAACACTCTTATGATTTTTCTTTCCATAAGCTCTACAATGTAATGCTTTATGCCCTAAATTATTGCAAGAGAAACAATAGCCAAGAAAGAGATGTTGATACCTTTTTGGGGAAGTTATTCTTGTAATTGTATTCCTTCTATATTCATTTTCTTTTGAAAGGAGAGCACATTTATGTTGATTAGAATCAATCTTTATTTTTCTTTCTTCCCTTTTGAAAGAACTCTGAAGGGAAACAACATAACTATTTAGACTTTTATTAGATTTCTGTGTTGTAGTGTTTGAGCCTTTATCAAATTTCTTTTGATCATACCCTATTCTAGACTTATTGCTAGATGGTCTTTGATTGTTAAGAATATCATTCAAGCTTTTTGAACTGTTTTCAAATCTTTATTGGTTATTTCTTTTCTCAAGTTCCTTTTTCAGAAGAACAATTTCAGCCTCTAGCTTTTCACAGTGATCTCATTGCTTTTAATTGAGTTGTTTACTTATGACCTCTTAAATTCTTTTAGTTTCTTTGAGTTGAATCTCTGAATCATTAATGATTTTTTCTGATTCCTTGATGATTTTTGAAACTTCATTTTCTCTTGATTGTTCTTCTTTATATTCTAATAGTTGTTCTCTTAATGATTTGTTCTTCCTTTTATATTTTCTCAGTTCTTCAAGAGTGCCAATTTCTTCTTTTTCAAGATATCCTTCTCCTTCAACTTCAAAGTTTCCATCATTTTCAATATTATCATCAACATCATTATTTTGAGTTTCTATGCCCATAAATTGAAGTTTTATCTCATCATATTCACTCATGTTAGAAGAAATATTGTCTTATTTGGAGTAAACGTTTTTCTTTTTCTTGTATAATTTATTTTTATTTCCAATTTTTCTCTTTTTAAGTTCTTTATGGCTATATGTTTCTTAATCATCACTATCCTCCTGCTTGGGATAAGGACATTTGGAGGCAAAATGCCCAATTTTTTCACAGTTGAATCATTTGAGAGGTAACTTCCCTTTGTATTTCCCAGACCCTTTCTTGAGTTTCTTTATAAAGTTAGTATCTTATTCATATGATATATCTAAGTAATTTTCATTTGGCACATGATCATGGTTATTTGTAGATTTTGATGCTTTAAAGGTTGTTTCCCCTTTTGATGGTCTTTCTTGCCATGTTCTCATTTCATAAGCTATAAGGATCCCATGAAGTTCATCCATTGTAAGTTTGTAAAGGTTTTCTCAATATTCCAAGGAAGATATATTAGCATAATATCTCGTTGGTAATTATCTCAACACCTTTTGGACAATAATTTTGTCTTTTAACTCTTCTCTCGGTGCTCTGATTGAATTGACAATTTCATCCACTCTTTGAAGATATTCTGCAATGTTTTCTTCCTCTTTCATCTTCATATTCTCAAACTTCCCTCTGTATGTTTGAAGTTTTTTTTCTTAACTTTTCCATATCCTTCATAGAAGATTCTAAGTTTGTCCCAAATTTGTTTTGTTGATTTGCAATGCATCACTTTTACAAATATAGAGTTTTCTAATCCACCAAGAATTACATTAACAACCCTTGAATTATCATTGCACAGTTTCTTTGCAAAAGTGACTAAAGGTGCAGTAGTTGGTGCAACGTAACCATTTACCACAGATATCCAAACATCACAACCAAGGTCCATCAAATAACTTCTCATCCTTATACTCTAAAATGCATAATCATTTACTTTGAACAATGGTGGTCTATTAGAGGAAAATCCTTTTTGTTGATCCATTGTGATATCTTTGAATCTACCTTCCAGTGATTAGACTATGGTGAAGGAACCAATTTTGATGCCAATTGTTGAAATGTTGTTCAATACTGAGAAGGGGGGGGGGGTGAATGAGTATTGATTCTTTTTCACAATTTTAATCAATTATTTAATTATTAAAATTATTAACCATAACAATTTATCAATAAGAATGTACAGTATGCAAAATTAAATGTAACAATCATAAAAAATATATTTCTTTTAAAAACTACAACTTGTAGGAGAAACTAATCTCCCTTCTTTTGAGAACCTACTTAAGGAGACACCAATCCCCTGTTTTCAAGCACCAACTTGAGGAAGTTTCAACTCCTTGTTTGTTTTATGCCTCCAACCTGTAGAGGACTCCAATCCTTTGTTTTCAAGCACCAACTTGAGGAAGCTACAACTCCATATTTTTTTAGGCTCCAACCTATAGAGGAATCCAATCCTTCCTTGCTCCTCCCTCCCACCATCACTTCATATGAATGTTTCAAAGTTCTTCTTGGACTCTGTCTGTGTTTAGATATTTTGAATTATACCACAAAGACACTTTCTTCTCATCACATATTTTTTTTTATATAGTCTTCAAAAAGGTGTATGTTATTGAACCATTGTGTCTTTATGTAAATAGAAAATGAACCAATGTGCCTTTTCATTTTATTAATGTTTTTTTAATAACAAGTTTCTTCCTTTATTATCATCTTTAAGAAATCGAGTGACCTTAATTCCTGTTCAATATCTCGTTAATAAGAATTAAATTAAGAATCATATTCTCAATTGGTATTGGTAGGCTAGGCACTTTTCATGGGATGTTTTCCTTCCAAAAGTAACATATTTTGAGATTTTAATTATCTATATGGTGCATTATCTGTATCGAAATAGATAGGTGCTAACTCATGGCCCCTTTTCCCATAGGACCAAGCATTGTGAACAATAGCTAAAATACGAGGTGCAATCCTTGTTCTATACCTTAGCTCGAAGGCACTTTTTCTAGTTACTAGGTGAACTTACCCTATAACCAAGTGATATCCAACATTTTAACCCTTTGTTGCCTCATGTTTTCCATATAACCCTGACATGTGACCAAGAGAAAATACATATGAGGTTTACCTTGGGGTTTAGATATATCATCAATTTGGACTTAATCAACCTTTGAGTGGACAGTCCAGGCTTATCTGGGTGCTTTAAACAAATCAATAGTTGGATTTTAATTATCTGTTGAGTGGATGGTCCTCATTGATTTATCAAATGAAATAAGGAATGGAGATAATCCCAAGCCAAAACGCAATGACACATAACGCTGACATGTGGTTTATTAAATTTTGCATTAAAAAAATTTCGTGTCTTCCCTTGCCACTTATCATTCGTGCTATTCCAAACGTGAATTTGATTAGGGTCATCCGATTGTGCTCTCATTTATGATCCAATGATCATCGATCCATCATCATTTTTCACTTTCGATCCATAGTTTTTACGATTCATGTGGCTTAGTCTAGTGATCTAACGATCAAAACCACCTCCTAACTATTCCTTGCATTTTCCCCTTATCTATGACGACTATTAGAGAATCGATCCTTACACAATCCTGCATGTGTTCCCTTTTTTTTCTTTTTCTAACTCTGTTAGTGATCTGGGATTTTGTCACTGTCTTTTCGTTCACAATCCTTTTCCTGGAACCTTTGTTGATAGTTTGTTCTTCAAATTAAGAATGATCCAAATTAAAATATAGCCCTCTAAAACCCATAAAGTGGCCTATTTGGTCTATCAAAGTTACATATCAACTTAGTAAGTATATAAACAAAAATGAATCAATTTTTTTTTTTTAAATATGGAGGCTTCCAATAGGTTGGTTAGGGGATGAATAGAAATGGAAATATATATGTGTGTTTTATCTAGATCTAGACCAATCAGTTGGACACGTAAAAACAATGATTTCTTTATGAATAAATGTTGGGACTGAGACCATTTGGAATCACAACCTAGTGGGAGAGATCATGAGATTGACAATTCCATTTTATCCATTTGATGATGAAAACCATGTTAACCTCTTTTGACATCAATGCCAACACTATAACACCATGTCCAACATTGACCAAATTGGCCCTCTTTGACATTAATTCCAACACCATAATACCAGGCCCAACAATTTTGTTTCTCACATAATCACTCTTTGTGTTCTTATAAGAATATTTACTTATATCTCTAAGATTATCACTTCTTTCATAAGCTCTACAATATAGTGCTTTATGACCAAAATTATTGCAAGAAAAACAATATCCAAAAAAGAGATTTTGGTACCGGGTTGTGAAAGGCCTTCTTGGTTGAACAACTCTTCTGAAATCATTCTTGTTGTTCTTGTGAGAAGAATCAAGTTTTTTGTTGGTCATCATTTCCTTTCTTGTTGTTGCTTTCATTGTTGATGGAGCCTTTGAGAATATTACCATATATTTTAGGATTCTATTCGTTTTCCTTTTCTGATGGCTTTGTGACCTTAGTGCTTGCATCTCCCTCAGGGGATTTTTTTTTTTTTCGTAGCCAAGACCTATATTGATGAATTATGACCTTTGGTAACTAATAATATCATCTAAGATTTTAGTACTTTTTCCAAAAGTCAATAATTTACTCAACAGATCATTTGTTTTCTCTAGTTCCTTTCTTAAGGAAACAATTTCATCCTCTAGCTTCTCGCAATTTTCTTCATTTTCTTTCAGCTGGCTTCTCACCACTTCTTCTATGATTTTTGTCTCTTCTAGTTGAGTCTTCAAGATGATAACTTTTTTTCCTATTTCATCAAGATCACGATCCTTCTTTTCATATATATACAATTTCTCTTTTTGCTTTTTATTCTTTCACTTGAGCCTGTATATTTCTTCTAAGGCACTAACGATTTCTGCTTCAAGATTCACTTCCCTATCGATGTATTCTTCTTCTTAATATGTTTTTTCTTTCTAATTGTATTCATTTTCTATATTAGTAGACTTTGTATCCATGACCATGAAGAGGAATTTTTCTTTTTTAATATCATAAACATATCCATCATTTTCTTCAGATGAGCTACTGTCCTTTTTAGAGTAAAAAATATTCTTCTTAGTATATTTTCATGTTTTGTGTTTATAGGGTTTTATTTTATTGTTATCTTCTTATTCATCATTACTGTCTTCATCATCACTATCTTCCCTTTTTGCATATGGACATTTAGCAACAAAATGTCCTACTCTACCACAATTAAAACATTTGAAGGGTAGCTTACATTTGTATTTTCTAGATCCTATTTTATCTTTCTCATGAACTGTGCTTCTTCTATATTTGATTCATGGCTAGAACAATCACAAGATTTGTGTCATTTTGTCTTCTTTTATGCTTTGAAATTTTCTTCCTTCAGTTTTAGATTTTTTTTTTTGTCCTCATCTCATATGTCGTGAGAATCCCATGCAATTCATCAATTATTAATGAATCAATATCCTTCATTTCTTCAATGGTGGAAACTTAGTGATGCAGACGTCACCCTGTGACCTGTCCTCTCTACCAGGACCTTCTCTCACTTGGAACGAAGAGCTAAATCACCCTTCAACTTCTCCGACGGAAGTTCTTCACCCACAACACTCCTTTCTGACCTCCCTTCAAAATCGGGAAATCGGACTTCGCGATTTCGCGAATCCTGTGAACACGGTTCTCGTGCGACTCAAAACCTCGAACCCCAATGCAACGCCACCTGTACCCCACTAAACCTCGCAGTCCCACACCGCCACATCACCTCGGGACTTCGCGGATAGCGAATCCGAGATGCAAGCGTTCCTTGTCGTCGAGGACCCCGATTCTCCGAACCCCAAGATATTTGGATTCTCTGACGCGTGTTCTCACAATCAATGGCTCAGACCCTATCAGAGTATCTCTCTTCGCGATTTCACTGTTCCCGCTCCAGAAACTTGGGGCCCCGACTCGCGATATGCTGATATACGATGGCACACGCCAATCCAACGATCCCAAATCGACAGCGCTAATTCCTCCTGAGCTTCGAGCTTGTAATGCTCACCCTGTAACCTCCGCGCACCTTTGCACGATCTAACGGCTCTCAGGTCCTCGTGAAATCTCTCCAGGGGATTTCAACCGTCTATCCTTCCTGGTTGTTCTCTGCGAAATGAATTCAAACGCTCCCTCCGTGAGAACTCATTCAACAACTCGCCGACCTGTGAAGCTTCTCTCGGGTTTTTCCACAGCAACCCTGCCCTTCTCCTTCAGGGAACTGTAGGCCTATCCCTCCTGAGCTTAACCTTGCTTCACCAAACTTTGTGAGGACTTATTTCACGCACTCCTTGCGGCAAAGTTCTGAAAACGACTAAGTATTTGAACTCTTCGATTCTATGCACTCTTGCTGCAGAAATATTTCACTCCCTTAGCTCAGAATCGCAACCCCGAGTCTTCTTCTAGCCTGCGCATTCCTTGCACGGCTCCGGTGCCAAATCTGCACTCTGAGATAAGAACAAAAGATATCTCTAAGTAAACCCTGCAGTCACACACTCCTAGCGGACAAATTCAACTGCACTCATTGCAGGAATCCTCTGGCTCACTTAGAGAAACAATTGAAACTTATTCACCCAATTCATCAGATTTCAAATCAACCCTGAAATCACATACACAGCATATCCAAAGCAAATGCATACAAGGGAAACAAACATTCATGAGTTCATAGACAACACACACAGAGAAACAACACCAGTCATGAAATTGAATCAAAAGCTCTCTTCTATTAATTCAATTTGTACATGAGTGTTCTCCACAAGTTCTCTGCTTGCTCTTCTCTTTTGAATGCTTGATAATGTTACAATGATACAAAGGAGGGTTTCTATATCCCGTTTCCCTCTCGAATTCCTTAGCTATCAAATCTACAATTAAAGTTCTATCTAACAACATTAAAACTATTAAATGCCTCAGCTACCTAAGGACATGAGCTTATACGCTCAAGGTCCATTTATAATACAAGTGTGCTCCTTTATGAATGCCTTCATTTAAAGGGCGGTGCAACAACTTTCCAAAGAATTTCAAAATTTGTAGGCGTTGTCCAGCTGTCTTTTCTACTCCCTCCACTGGCTCGCTTGATACTCTGGCGATGCTCCTGCATCATACTTCTCGGCTTGAAAATATTCATGGGCTCCTGTCCATGAACTCCTGCACGGTGTGTCCATGCTTCTAGATCACTTCTTTTGTCTCCCAGCTGGCATCCTCCACTGGGTGATTTTTCCATTTTACCAGGTACTCAAAGTACTGCTTCCGCCTGGTCTTCTTTCCCAGTCGTTTGTCTAGTATGCACTCCATCTGCGGCTTCTCTGCGACTGGTAGTTGCTTCTGCCACTGGACCACTGGTTCCTCAATTCCAGTCTCTTTTTCTTCAGCCTTATATGGGTATAAATCCGAAACATTGAATATCGGAGATATCCCGATGCCATCCGACAACTCAATCTCATAAGAATTCTCCCCGAATTTCTTTAGGACTCTGCATGGCCCAATTTTCTTCATTTTGAGCTTGTTGTATGTTCCCCTTGGGAACCTTTCTTTCCTCAAGTGTGCTAGAACCAAATCACCAACTTCAAACTGAAGTTGTCTCTTCCGCTGATCGGCTCTTTGCTTATACTCTTGATTTGACTTCTGCAGTCACTGCTTCACCTTCGTGTGAAGTTCTCTCATTGCTTCAGCAAACTCTTCTGCGCTCGCACTGCTGGTCGCAGCCTGTTCTGACTCCCTGAGTTCAGAAACTCCCCTTGGCTGTGTCCCATATAAAATCTGGAATGGAATTTTTCCTGTACTCCGATTCACCGAATCGTTGTACACGAATTCTGCCTGTGGCAATATGTTGTCCCAACTGCTATGGTGCTCTGTCACCAGGCTCCTCAGCAAGTCTCCTAGACTCCTGTTGACCACCTCAGTTTGTCCGTCTGTCTGCAGATGGTAAGCAGAACTAAAATCCAAATTAGTCCCTAGCTTCTTCCACAACGTCCTCCAAAAATGACCTATGAACTTGGTGTCCCTGTCCGAGACTATGCTTCTCGACAATCCATGCAATCTGACAACCTCTTTGAAAAACAAGTTTGTGATGTGGGTCGCATCGCTGGTCTTCTGACACGAAATAAAATGTGCCATCTTCGAGAACCTATCTACCACCACAAAGATGGAATCCACTCCTCTTTGCGTCCTCGGCAACCCCAAAACAAAATCCATGCTGATCGCCTCCCATGGCCTCTCGGGTATGGGCAATGGCTGATATAACCCAGCGTTCTGCTTTCGTCCCTTTGAATGTTGACAAATTCAACACCTGTCAACAAACCTTTTAACATCTGTTCGCATGCCCGACCAAAAATACGATTCGCTCAGCTTGGCGAATGTTTTGTCATGTCCAAAATGACCTGCTAAGCCTCCACTATGATTTTACTTCACCAAATTCTCCCTCATGGAGCAATTCGGAATGCACAGTTGATTGCCTCTGAACATCAGTCCTTCCTGGATCATGAAATCTATCCATGGACTCTGATCTCTGAGAACTGGGTTCTCAACTGCTTCGTATGCTTCTTCGAAGTCTGCATCTCCGACATACATATCCTTCAGATTCTTAAAACCCAATGTTTTGACTCTGAACTCCTACAACAACAAACATTTCCTGCTCAAAGAATCAACCACTTTGTTAGCAGTCACTGAAATGTGTTTGATCACAAATGTAAAATTCTGCATATACTCTACGCATTTTGCATGTTTCTGGTTCAACTTCTCTTGTTGACTCACAAACTGCACTGCATGATTGTCGTTGTACAGAACAAAATCCTTGGGTATCAAGTAATGCCTCCACTTCTTTAATGCCTGTATGATGGCATAAAACTCTTTATCATAGGTGGAGTATTTCAGCTTTGCTTCATCCAGCTTCTCGCTGAAATATGCAACAGGTCTGTCATCCTGACTCAAGACCCCTCCAACAGCATACCCACTGGCATCACATTTCACCTGAAATTTCTTCTGAAAGTCTGGCAACACCAATATCGGTTGCTCTGTGATCTTTCGCTTCAACAGATTGAAGCTCTTCTCGGCCTCTGTTGTCCACTGAAAAACTTTATGTCATTTCTTCACAGTATCCATCATCGCTGCGCTAATCCCATTGAAATTTCTGATGAAATTTCTGTAGAAACTAGCCAGTCCATGGAAACTCCTCACCTCGAAAACATTTCTCGGTGATGGCCAATTCTTGATCACTTCCACCTTCTCCGGATCCATTTTCAACTCATTCGCTGAGATAAAAAAACCCAAATAAATGAGCTCTATTTGCATGAAGGCACATTTCTTCATATTGACCAACAACTTCTCCTGCTACATTCCTCTCATCACGATGGCCAAATGCTTCAAATGCTCAGCCTTGGTCTTACTAAAAATCAGTATGTCGTCCAGATATACAACAACAAATTTTTCGATGAATTCCCGCAGGACTTCATTCATCTATCTCATGAATGTGCTCGGTGCATTTGTCAAGCCAAATGACATGACCAACCATTTGTACAAACCTTCGTTTGTCTTGAATGTTGTTTTCCACTCATCTCCTTCCCTCATGCGAATCTGGTGATATCCGCTCTTGAGATCAATTTTTGAAAAATAATTTGCCCCACTCAGGCAATCCATCAAGTCATCCATTCTTGGCAGTGGAAATCTATACCTGATGGTGATTTTATTAATCGCTATGGAGTCTATACACATCCTCCAGCCTCCATCCTTCTTTGGACTCAGTACTGTCGGAACAACACATGGACTCAGGCTTTCTCTGACCAGTCCTTTGTCCAACAGATCCTGTACCTGCCTCTTAACTTCCTCATTCTCCTGAGGTGTCAACCTGTACACTGCCTTATTCGGTAAACTTTCTCCTGGTATGAGGTCTATACGATGACTCACACCCCTCATCGGTGGCAATGAACGAGGTAGTTCGTCCACGATGATATCAACGAACTCTTCCAACAGTTCCTAAATTTCATCTGGCAAATCATCCACTCTCGTGCTAGTCAGGACAATTCTTGGTTTCCTGACCACAAAGAATTGTGGATCTTCCTTCTTCTCCATCTCTGTGAGAAGCTCCTTCCCACTCATGAGAAGTATCGTGCTGCTCACATCCTGCTTCACTTCCTTATCCTTTATCGGAAGCAGTGTGTGTGTTTTCCCATCCTTCTCCAAGGTATATGTGTTCATTCTCCCATCATGAACAACATTCCGGTCATACTGCCATGGTCTACCCAATAATATGTGACAGACATCCATGGGAATGACATCACACATAATTTTATCCTTATATTCACCCATTTTAAATTCAACCAAGCATTGTTTTGTAACACTTACCTGGTGTCCTTTCTGTAGCCATGATACCTTGTATGGACTCGGGTGATTGTTTGTCTCCAGCTCCAGTTTCTCCACCATCTCGGTCGAAATGAGATTATCGGTGCTTTCACTGTCCACGATGACCTTGCATTTCCAACCCTTGGTCTTGCATGTGGTCCTGAACAGTCTGGTTCTCTGAGCTGTGTCCTCCACCTCTTTCTCAGGTGTTAAGAGAACTTTATGCACCGTCAGTGACTTCCCACTTCCGGTGTCCTCATCCTCATCATCACGCCTCTGCGCTTCTGTGATGTGAGTTTCTCCTCTGTCCGGTTTCTTGTCTGGACAGTCAACGGCTTTATGTCCGTCCTTCCCACATGTAAAACATGTGATGATTCCTCGTCGGCCTCTTCCCCTACCTCTGGTACGAGGAAAAGTGTTCACGTCAGCATATCCGTCACTCTGCTCTGTATGCTGCCTCCTCGGCTCAGCATATTGCTGCCTTTGTGAGGTTCCACCTCTTTCTACCTTACCCTGAGGCTTCTTCCATTCCTCCTTGGGTTTCTGAGTTCTTTCTTGGGCAACTGCCTTGCCTCTGGGCTGACTCCTGCCTCGCCCTCTCTGACCTTGCTTGCGGCTCAGCTTCTCCTCAGCTTTCAGAGCCAATTGGTGAGCATCTTCCACCGTCCTGATGGTTAGCATGCTTAATTCATCCTAAATGTCATACCTTAGACCATTCAGATATCTCGCCACCTTTTCATCATCGCTCTCCCGATGACCTACTCTGATATTGAGCTTGTAAAACTCCTCGGTGTATTCCTTCACCGTCATCATCTTCTGTCTCAGGTTCTGCATTTGCCTGAATAGTGTGATTTGATAATCCCTCGGGATGAACTTGGCTTTCATCTTAGAAATCATTCTATCCCAGCTCTTGATATTTTGCTTCCCTTTGCAGCGCCTGTCTACTTGAAGCTCGTCCCACCACAAAATAGCATGTCCCTTTAGTTTAGTAATAGCGTGCCTTACCTTCTTGTCCTCTTCGATATCCTCATAATCGAAGTAGGTGTCAAGAGCTCGGATCCAATCCAGTAACTCTTCTGCATCTAGATTCCCCTCATAGACGGGAATGTCCATCTTGGTCTTTGAGCTCATCCTAGCGATGAACCTAATCAACCGCTCTGTTGAGGCATCTTCTGCTGTGATCTCTTCTTCGTGTCCAGCTTCCTCTTCCACTTCGGAATCACTGAACTCTCCAGTGCCGACTCCGCGTCTCTGTGCTGTCTCCATCTCCTTAAGCCTTGCTCGGAGATCTCGCATACGGCGCTCTATTTCCGGATTCCCTGCCAGCCTTCCTCTTCTTTGCACCTCCCTATCTTCGGGATCTGGTGACTGTCTTTCTCTTCTCGGCGACATGGTGTCTTCTCTGTCTCTGCTTCAGAAAGAAAAGATACTCTCACTCTGATACCACCCTGACGCAGACGTCACCCTGTGACCTATCCGCTCTACCAGGACCTTCTCTCACTTGGCCCGAAGAGCTAAAGCGCCCTTCAACTTCTCCGACGAAAGTTCTTCACCCACAACACTCCTTTCTGACCTCCCTTCAAAATCAGGAAATCGGACTTCACGATTTCGTGAATCCTGTGAACATGGTTCTCGTGCGACTCAAAACCCCGAACCCCGATGCAACTCCACCTGTACCCCACTAAACCTCGCCGTCCCACACCGCCACGTCACCTCGGGATTTCGTGGATCGCGAATCTGAGATGCAAGCGTTCCTTGTCGTCGAGGACCCCGATTCTCCGAACCCTGAGATATTTGGATTCTCTGATGCGTGTTCTCACAATCAACGGCTCAGACCCTATCGGAGTATCGCTCTTCGCGATTTCACTGTTCCCGCTCTGGAAACTTGGGGCTCCGACTCACGATATGCCGATATACGATGGCACACGCCGATCCAACAATCCCAAATCGACAACGCTAATTCCTCCTGAGCTTCGAGCTTCTAATGCTCACCCTGTAACCTCCGTGCACCTTTGCACGATCTAACGGCTCTCAGGTCCTCGTGAAATCTCTCCAGGGGATTTCAACCGTCTATCCTTCCTGGTTCTTCTCTGCGAAATGAATTCAAACGCTCCCTCCATGAGAACTCATTCAACAACTCGCCGACCTGTGAAGCTTCTCTCGGGTTTTTCCACGGCAACCCTGCCCTTCTCCTTCAGGGAACTGTAGGCCTATCCCTCCTGAGCTTAACCTTGCTTCACCAAACTTTGTGAGGACTTATTGCACGCACTCCTTGCGACAAAGTTCCGAAAATGACTAAGTATTTGAACTCTTCGATTCTATGCACTCTTGCTGCAGAAATATTTCACTCCCTTAGCTCAGAATCGCAACCCTGAGTCTGCTTCTAGCCTGCGCACGCCTTGCATGGCTCCGGTGCCAAATCTGCACTCTGATATAAGAACAAAAGCTATCTCTAAGTAAACCCTGCAGTCACGCACTCCTGGCGGACAAATTCAACTGCACTCCTTGCAGGAATCCTCTGGCTCACTTAGAGAAACAATTGAAACTGATTCACCCAATTCATCAGATTTCAAATCAACCCTGAAATCACATACACAGCATATCCAAAGCAAATGCATACAAGGGAAACAAACATTCATGAGTTCATAGACAACACACACAGAGAAACAACACCAGTCATGAAATTGAATCAAAAGCTCTCTTCTATTAATTCAAATTGTACATGAGTGTTCTCCACAAGTTCTCTGCTTGCTCTTCTCTTCTGAATGCTTGATAATGTTACAATGATACAAAGGAGGGTGTCTATATCCCGTTTCCCTCTCGAATTCCTAAGCTATCAAATCTACAATTAAAGTTCTATCTAACAACATTAAAACTATTAAATGCCTCAGCTACCTAAGGATGTGAGCTTATCCGCTCAAGGTCCATTTACAATACAAGTGTGCTCCTTTATGAATGCCTTCATTTAAAGGGTAGTGCAACAACTTTCCAAAGCATTTCAAAATTTGTAGGCGTTGTCCAACTATCTTTTTTGCTCCCTGCGCTGGCTCGCTTGATACTCTGGTGATGCTCCTGCATCACTTAGGCATCAAATATTAAGGGAGTGAAATTAACACCTTTTGTACAATCATCGGTTCTTCAACATTTTCACCAAGTCCTCTGATGGTGTTGACAATTTCACCAACATGAAGAAGATAGGCTGCAACATTCTCTTCATCTTTCATTTCCAGGCTCTCAAGTTGTTTTCTATGATTTTGGAACTTTTCCTTTTTAACCTTGTAATCGCCTTCGTAGATATTTTGAAGATTTTCCCAAATTTATTTTTTCGATTCACAATGAATCACCTTGACAAACTCAGGTTCTGATAGACCACACAACATGACATTCATGGATTTTGCATTATTTTCATTAGACTTCCTTCCAACTGCATCTATTGGTGGAGTTGTTGGGCCTATATAACCAGTCACGACTAATTTCCAAATATTGAAACCAAGGTCCATTAGATATGTTCACATCCTTATGCTTCAGAAGGCATAGTTTGTTATGCCAAACAATAGAGCCCTATTTGCGGAGAAACCTTCTTGACTAGTCACGTGTTCTCCCGAGATCTTCCTTCCAACGATTAGATTGTTTCCAAAGGAACCTGCTCTGATACCAATTGTTCAACTTATGCTTATATTGAGAGAGGGGTGTGAATCAGTATAATATATTTTTTACTTTAAATGAGTATTCATCAATCATTCATTATCTTTAAAGCAATAAATGCACATAAAATCAAATCATAATACATAGAGTTTAATTTGGAAATGCGTGTGGAAGAAAACCACAAAAATTATCTTTATAAATGTCTGTAGTCACCAACATACTAGAGACACAAATCACTTCATATGCGTACCAAGTCATCAACATATTATGTAGGCACCAACCTACTGGAGACACCAATCTCTTCAGTTAAGCACTAACTCAGTAAGACCTATATAGGCACCTATATAATATCTTCATAGACATAGTATTTCTGACTTCACCTGCATACTTCATACTTCATGCATTTCATAACATCATCATACCCTTAAATTTCATGCTCCAACGCCTCTCCTTTCTTCATACTCCTTGCATCACTTCAAACCCTAGTTAGATTTAGTCTTCGTGCCCTAGTGAACCTCATATCATTATTCCAAAAATGTAATTCCTTACTATAACATCACAACCTCAAAATTGTTTGACACACCTACCACACTTAGAGGGGGGGTGAATGAGTGTGGGGCTATTTTTACCAAAACTTCCCTCCTACACAAAACTCCTTAGTTAACATTCAACATTTACTCATTACTCATTTATGTCATTTATAACTAGTTAGATGTGAACATATATCAACAATATATCATCAAAAAATCATCTCCACAAGGAACACAAAGAACACAAGATGTATGTACAATTTTATTTTTATTACGGACTTCAATCCTTAGGGATTTTCAGCAACAAATGAATAAAGTACAACTCTACAAGAGCACCATCTTTATATGCAAGACTCAACTTACATCCTTAGCACCAACTGAGACGAGGCAACAATCCTCCACATATATCAATTTGTCACGGGTACGCGACCTGTCAGTAGTGCAGCCCGCGTGTGTACGCGCCCTAGCTCACTACAACCCACGTATGTATGCGGTCAGTCTATATTACAGCCTGCGTATGCCTTATGAGTTACTTAGGGTTTTCTCATCAAAATCAACTCAGATCCTATGCAACCTACAATCATATTCTCTTCTATCTTTCACTGTCCAAACTGGCCCACAACTAGTCACAACACATCCAAGCTCTCCAATAGCTTACTCATGATCCACTACCAATCAATATGAATGCTAAATCAATCATGTATAAGAAACTAGTATACCATAGAAATCATATCACAACTAGATCACAAGAGTACTTCTCACTCCATCAACCAACATAAACCACATCACAACAGCCATACCAAGAATGCCCTAAGCATTCACAACACAACAAGCAATAATATCCATAAAGACAATCATGTAACCATACCAGAGTCTCAGTGACATATTTGTGCCCATAGAATGTAGATCTGGAACCTGCTTCAGTCTTCAACAACTTGTCATTAGATCAAACACAAATATTCATGATTTTATCCACTGTACACACCCTGTCCTCATACAACCCACGTATGTATGCGCCCTGGCCCATTACAGCCCACGTATACCTCAGAAACTAGGGTTTCTGAAGCTCTGAGACTTTTGTCGTCAAGATCTCCGATATTGCCGAAACTTTGATGCATCCATGAGATCCTCCTCACGCTCTCTTTCTCAAAATAGATCTTCAATCATGCTCAAGAGATCTTCACCAAAGATGCTCTCACAAGAAGCTCTCCATCAATACTTCAAAATATATTCTTACAAGAAGCTCTCCATTTGATCCACCAAAAAGGATATTTTACAAGAGACCATTGCTATCTTATTTATACTTTCATTCTCTAGGTCACTTAACCCATTTCTAGGTCACTTAACCTATTTTCCTTATTTTAGGGTTTTTCCATAATTATAAAGTTCTCCATTACTTTAACATTTAAATATTCCTTCTTGACTTTGTCACCTCACTTTATCATTTAAATAATCTTTTTTGATTTTTGTCACTTCTCTTTATTATTTAAATAATCTTCCTTGACTTTGTCACTTTACTTTATCATTTAAATAATGATTTCTTCTTTTCAATAACTTTGACTTCTTTGACCTTCTGGGGCTTCAAGCCTTCATGTGAGGGTCCTTCAACTTCGTAAGGACATAACTCTCAAACCATGAGGAGTTATGTGACATTCCACATACCACCGAAAATGGCATGACAAGCACTATCCATCTAGGATAGTTTCACCAACAGCTTCATTGATATTCATCTCATTATTCCACATATAAGCATGGGTTCTCCATGCACACTTCAAGGATAACTCAACCGTAAAGCGTCTTCCCATGAGTGATTTCACCATAAGGGGACCACTTTGGAGTTCGTCCATTTTTGTACATTATCAACCATGATAAGACCATTATATCAATCCAACTATGCATCATGTATCAATGACAACTCATTGATCCAACTTCATGATATCAATGACAACTCATTAATCCATCTTCATCTTATCAATGAAAACTCATTGATCCATCTTCATATTATCAATGAAAACTCATTGATCTATCTTCATCTATGCATTCTCATCAAGGACAATATATATTACATTGGACATCAATCACCAATCAATCAATCCTTTGACATCAATCAAACAATCAATCACTTGACATCAAACAATCACACTTTTGGCATCAATGACATCATGATCCAACAAAAACAATACACTTTACAACATCATAGACCTTAATCCTTCATAGATCACCCTTAAAACTCAAAGAAAACTCATGTTGCACACCTTTAGACCCCAAGAATACTCCCCAACTCTTCTTGTGCACCTTATATATCTTCAGTACACTTGTACTTGCTCTTCTTTCTTGCATACTCTTCAAATGCACACATCTATCCAATATTTATAGTGTTTCTGCATTCACTTATGGGGCTGACTTGTAAAACTGAATGGGATGACCTGTAAAATTGGTTGGGTCAACCTATACTTTCTAGCTGGGTTGACCTGGTAGAATCTTTCATATCTCCTCATTCCTATGGAGTTAAAGAGATTTCCATATACCGTTAGAAAGGTCTCGAAATATGATTTTCAACCATATATCATATGCTCCCATTTGAGCTATATCTTCAGAGTAAAAAAGCCTTCAAAGATAGGGTATCCAAACTGAGCATAAAAAATCCAAAAAAGATATTTCTAACAATATTCATCTTGCAATATTTATCTTGGACATATGTAGTCTCCCCCTATCTTTGACATCAATGACAACAATATTTCCAACAATTGGAACTATGTTTGCAAAATTTTTTACCCCCAAAAATGTCATTTAATACCCCAAATGGGCTCTAGATATTTTTGGATCTCAAATCACTAAAATAGGACTTGCCCCTAAAATGGGCCCTACAATCAAATAACTCTGTATTTCCACTCAAAAATTACCAAAACATATGATAAATTACAGTGATCAATTTCAATTCAATAAACACAAAAATAAATTGTAATGATGATATCTACATTTATAGTATAATATAAGTGATTGCATAAACCAATGAATGTACCATACCAATGAGTGCTCAATAAACAATACACATTTTGTTGATCCATTCCTCATGTCATCTCTCAACATATCTTATGTTGGCTTAACACCATACTTTGTTGCTTAGGAGTTTGATACTTCATGACACGTGTATATATATAATTAAAATTTTATTATTGTTCCAATATTTATAAAATAAGGGATGTAAAATGACACAACTACTTATAAGTTTTTCCATTAACCCTTAATAATCCAAAAAACACTCACAACCCATACATAATCCAATGTTAACCAAAGGTTCCAATAGCTTTTCTTTGTTTTCCTTAGAAAATGTTTGGAATACAATTCATC
>JZKD02S1829430.1:224518-235394 GCA_000966675.3 Picea glauca
ACATTAGCCGCAGTACGCCAAAGCTTCCAGAGCAACCCCAGTCCTACTATGTCCTCCTCAACAAATATCACTAACATTCGTTATGTCACCACTTTAGTCAATGAACGTATGAGACACCCTTTCTCTCTATGTGACTCATTAGATCATTTTACATACCAGTGTCCTATGATCATTGAATACAAGCAACGCTAATCGACCCTGCTTCAACGACCCGCATAGTCGATAGTTGACCTTACCTCGTCACTAGAGGTTATGCATGTCATTTATCTTGAACCCAAGGCCCTTCCAATGCCTCCATGGTTCTTAGATGACTTGTCTGAGGATTCACCCCCCAATCCCCCCAACTCTCCTGCTCATTCCCCTACGGACATTTTACACCCAACTACCACAGATACTCCTCAATACTTCAATATTTGGTTTATGTTGAGCGAACCATCACCATATCCTTTTGTCGTCCCCCTTGCTTCTTCATCACCAGGGGGCAGCTACATGACCACAATAACCGATATCACTCCTCACGACCCCTTGTATTCCCGTCACTTCCATTGCGATGAATAAATACTCTAAGATTTAAACAACCCAGACTACCCCTGGGATGCGCTACACCACCGCGCACTCTTCTTTCCATAGGAAGCCTCCATGCCTCCTAACCAACACCCCATCTATGCGGTCGAAACTAAGGATTTTATCCCCTTAGGGCCTATCGACTGGTTCAAGAACCCCATTCCTGGCCCTGATGCTTTTCAAGAAGGCAACATGGAAAACATTTCCCCTACCATTAATATCGACATTTCCATAAAAAATGGTGTCGTCGAGGAAATCACGATTGGAGCTGCTTGCACTCCTCAGGAAATCATCGCCTATAAAGCCCTCTTCCAGGAATATCGGGACATTTTTGCTTGGTCATACACAGAAATGCCTAGCCTCGATCCCTCTATCATCGAACATTGCATCGACACCTGGCCCGACATTACGCCAATTCGCCAAAAACAACGACCACTACACCCATCCAAAGCAGCGGCCATCAAAGCCGAAATTGAAAAATTACGCACTGCCGGGTTCATTTACCCCATCGCCTATACATCATGGGTTTCCAACCCTATACCTGTTAACAAAAAACAGGGCACTATCCGCCTCTTCACAGACTTTCGCGATCTCAATCACGCATGTCCCAAAGAAAACTTTCCAACGCCTTTCATCGATCAAATTATCGACGACTGCGCCAACCATGAGGCTCTATCCTTCATGGATGGATTCTCTGGTTATAATAAAATTCAAATTCACCCAGCCGATCAGTATACAACCGCATTCACTACCCCTTAGGGTACTTTTTCATATCGTGTCATGCCTTTTGGCTTAAAGAATGCTGGCGTAACTTTCCAACAGGCTATGGCATACATATTTCACGATCTGGCTCATATCATCCTCGCATAATTGGACGACCTCACAACTCGATCCAAGAAACGCACCCAACATCTTGATGATTTGCGAATCATCTTCCAACGGTGTCATAAGTACAACATCCGCTTGAATCCCCTCAAGTGCATTTTTTGTGTCACCGCAGGGCACCTCCTCGGCTTTATCATTTCCCAAAGAGGTATTACCGTGGACCCCCTCAAAGTCCAAGATATCACTGAAATTCCACCTCCCCAGAATTTACATCAACTTCAAAGCCTACAAGAAAAATCTAACTTTCTACGACGATTTGTCCTAGACTACGCCATACGTGCACACAGTTTCCTTCGCTTACTACGTCACGACATCCCATTTCACTGGGATGACCATGCCCAACATTCATTTGATGATCTTAAATTGGTGCTCTGCAACACCCCTTTAATTAGTACACCTGACTACAATCGCAACTATATCCTCTACGTATCAGCATCAACTGTGTCAGTAGCAGGAGTTCTCATCTAGCTAGGTGATGAAAATCATGAGCATGTCATTTATTACGTTAGTAAAAACCTCTTAGGGCCACCCTTGAAGTATAAACACGAAGAGAAACTTGCCTTTGTAGTCCAGAAACTGCGCCACTACATCCTGCTTCACACAACCAAGGTTGTCGCAGATTCCAACCCTATGCAATACTTGCTCAGTCGTTGGAAAATTAATGGAAAATTTTCTCGATGGATCGTTATCCTTTAGGAGTACGATTTAGAATTCTCAACACCCAAGAGTAAGAAGGCCCTCATTCTCGCTGAACTTGTCACGACCCTCCCCTCTGACACCACCAGTACCCCCGTCAACACCAACTTTCTTGACGAACACCTCTTTTATATCACTTTGGATGATCCTTGGTACGACGACCTCCTCGTCTACCTTCGAACTCAAAAGTTCGGTAACCACCTTTCACGAGATGATCGTCATCGTATTCGCCATCATCCCCCCCGCTACCTCCTCATCAGAGACATCTTATACCAGCGGGGATTCGACACCATTCTTCGTTGATGCCTGACCATTGACGAGGCCGATAGAGTCTTGAACAATTGCCACAGTGGCGCATGTGGGGGCCATCTTTCGGGAACATCCACTGCTCAGAAGATTATCCGAGCAGGTTACTTTTGGCCTACCTTGTTTCACAATTGCATTCACACCGTGAAACGATGTGAGCAATGTCATCTTTACGCCAATAAATCCTGAGCTCCTCTTGCTCTTCTTCATCCAGTCATCACTGACGACCCTTTTTGTAAATGGGGCATCAACTTCATGACTTGTAATCCCCCCTCCAACAATGGTCACAAATACATTGTTGTCGTAGTCGATTACTTCACTAAATGGGCAGAATCTATGCCCACCTTCAACAACACCACTGACACCACATCGCATTTTTTCTTTAACCACGTCATATCTCGCTTTGGAGTACCACTCCAACTTATTTCCGATCACAGGAAACAGTTCGAGAATGAGATCTTCGTCGAACTCTCATCTCAGTTAGGATTCTCTCACGAGTTTGCCTCATCATATTACCCTCAGTCTAATGGACAGGTCGAAGTAGTTAACAAGGTCCTCAAGACCATGTTACAGTGCACGGTTAATAAACATAAGACCAATTGGCATCACATGTTATTTTCCGTGCTATGGGCTTACCGGACAACTGTGAAAACAACTACTAGTTTCACACCATTTCATCTAGTCCATGGGGTTGAGGCCACTCTTCCCATCGAGTGCGAAATTCCCACTCTACGCACCGTAATTGAGATATTACCCAACACTTCTCCAATGGAGCAACGCTTGCTGAACTTAGAGTCTCTGGATGAAGATCGTTGATCTTCATTACAGAACAATAAGGCAGCTAAAAAACGATCCAAGGCTACCTTTGATCGACATGTCAACCTTCGCTCATTTCACGAAGGTGACCTCGTCCTGGCTTACGATATCGCCCATGATACCTTTGGCCATGGAAAATTCGAGTCACTATGGCATGGCCCATACATTATCCAACATTGCCTCACCAAAGGTGCATACACCCTGGCCTCCCCCGAAGGCATCTCTCTCAAAGAACCCATCAACGGGTTATACTTAAAGAAATTTTATGCTTAAACGTAGTCATTCTACTTTAGGTTCTTTCTTTTATAGTGTTTTTAATCTTTTTCTATCCCTCACATCTAAACTCTCATTTGTGCTATTGACATATGCTTCCTCCACCGGCCTACCACATCGGTTACGCCAACGGTGCCAGCCATTGGTCACAAAATCTCACTTCGACCGCTTGGGCTCTCTACACCCCCTCACATGAAATGCTCCATTCGAGTGGCATATGTTTGGGGTCAGCGACAAACAACCAAGCCGAATACACTGCCGTCATTGGCCTCCTGGCCGATGCCCAACATCATAGTATTCATCACCTTAGCATCTTTCTCGACTCACAACTAGTCGTTCTCCAGCTCAATAATGTGTACTGCGTACACGATCCTTTCCTCTTTCGCAAATACCTACAGGTTATACTTTTATCTCGACATTTTGATTCCATTACATTTACACATATTCCAAGACAATTGAATCAAATTACATATAACCTAGCTAATATTGTGTTAGACTGGCATATATCACATGATTAGACATCATCAATACATTAACAAAACACATGTAAAAACCACATATATCTCAAAATGTATACTCATGTATATATCGAAAGGTCCACAATGGCATCCAAATGTTTACATACAAAAATACAACTATCCGTAGGCCAAGGAAGCACCTCGGTACAAAATGGGCTCACTAGCCTATATACAAAAAATACATCAATACATAGAGCACCACTCACGGTGCCTCTAGAGGACCACAACCTACCCCTCCCTCAGGCGGTGGTGGCCCACCACCACCTGCCCCTCCCTCAAGTGATGGTGGTCCACCCCCTACTGGTCCCTCCTACCCCGACGACAGTCGTCCGGTCATCGCAGCACCAACTACTGCTGCCCGTCGCACTACGGCCCACCATGGCGGCGAAATCCCCACTCACTGCTCCAGGATACCCTCATCCTGGATACAAGACCACATGCCCTCAGGAACGTCCTGTAACACCGCCTCTAGGCGACGAAGTATGTCCTCAAAATCTACTCCGGCAGTCGCCGGAGGAGCATGTGATGGCCCAGCACCAGGGTCATCAAACTGGCATCTCCTCACTGCCCTCTCCGGATCAACTAGTCACACCGCGACGTCCTCACACCAACTTCTCTCTCCCCTTGGCAGTCTCTCCGGATCCTGCCGAGCCGACACTCTCTATAACTCCACCTCGCACCAATGAGGTACCACATCTGCACATACAAACGAGCAACATATAGTATCAACATCTATATCATATAAATATGTCATGCTATCTCAAAACACAAAAAACATATATATCAACATCATCAACATACCTCGACAGTCAAACACCTCCCTTGGAGGTAGCACCATGTCCGGATCCTCCCGGAAGTCAACCTCGGCATAGGGGTACCACAATATCACCTGCGGCATCTGCCGCCATACCTGCGCCGCCTCTGCAGTAAAGATGTGGCCACTCTCGCCACCACCATGGTGAAGCAACACAATCGACCACCACCACAGTCGCGGCTCTCGTGCCCTAGGTGCACCCAATAAAATCCTAGGGCACAACATTGACACCCTCTCTAGAAACCAGGCCACCAAGATGGACCCGAAGGCAAACTATCCAGCATCTGTGGACCGACAGTGGTCCAGCTGCCCTACCATCCTGGCATGCAGTGTCATCCCCCAGGCGAAGTGCTCTTCGACCAACACTCTCTCCATCACCATCAGCTGGCCACCATTGATCCGTTGCGTCTCCAGTGAACCATAAACTCTCACAATCATCGCTGCTATACAACGATGCGCTAGGGCATCCATCACCCCAATACTCACGACTGTGCCAGACATAAAGTTCGGCTCCGAACAATATCTCCGGCCAACCATCGCTAGCGGCATATCCCTCGGTAGCATCGGCTCTGCCGGTAGGGGCCTTTCCCGAAACGGGAGCCCAGTCAAAAAATATACATCCTCCACCGCAGTGAAGGGAATTTGCTCTGCCCACACTATGAAGCAGTGCAGGTCCGGACTCCACATCCATATAAGAAACTATAGGAGATACTCCTACGCTCATATCAATGGGCACTCAAAGAACTTCAGTAGCGCACAGGCTGTCAAAGTCGCACATACACCTGGCTCCTCAATAGCCATGACGTCTTACAACTGGGACCAATCCCACTCTCGCCAACCAATCAGCATCGTGCACAAAGCTCACCTGCAACCACATAAAACCATCCTAAGTCAGCTACATGGACAATCAACAACATCAAAAAGATAAGTTTTACACCCGTCAACCTTGCCTTCAAGGCACGGTTGTTTAAACCATAAGCGTGCACACGTGCATACCTGTTCACCCCACAGGCGCGCACGTGTGCGTGCCTATTCACTACACAGGTGTGCTCTCAGGCGCACCTGTTCACTCTACAGGTGTGCACATGTGCGCGCCTATTCAGCTGATAGGCGCGCACATAGTGCGTGCCCTCTACCCCTTTACTAGCGCTCCCATGGGCACCTATCTGGTAGGCAAGAGCACACGTATGCACACCTACTTCTCGATCGCCCATGCACATGGGTCCCACACTCTTCAAACCCTCTGTATGGCCCTCCGTATAGCCCCTGCCCAAAAAATGAAACCCTAATTCTATGCAGGATGATCAGACCACTAACCTGAAGCTCGTTGGTCCTCGATCGGATGCCTCGTCCTCCTAGAATCTCACAATCTTCTTTGAATGGTTCTCATCCAATCACTATAGCAGTAAGTACAAATGAGGTGGCAATGTGGGCCCTACAACTATATATAAGCCCTTTTGCCAAACTTCCACTCACCATTTCGGGAGCTCCGGGCATCCATTTCTCGATCCGTCTTCAGCCACGGGATCAACATGCCGTCATCTACATCACGACAATCCCTAGGCCTCTTTTCATCCTGAGCCCCTGGGACGCCATTTTTCATACCCTGATCAGGTACACATGCGCATATTCACAATTATCAAATACATGCTCATATATTCGATTCTCTTCAGATATTGTTCACGTCGGGTATTTGGTTTTCATGTGTGTAGGTACTTGGTCATCATACATCAACACAACCCCTCCAGGTATATACTCAGCTCTGACATGTAGTCATTCCCTTTGCATCTCACTTACATTTCCAGTCACACCCTTTAACATTTGCCTCTAGGATCCCCATTTCCGGCTCTGCAGTACCCACACCTCCATTTGCATCGTCGGTACTGTCACCTGGTAGCACTCTTACCCACATGAGTTGTCCCATTCATAGCACCCTTTTGCACTTTTGACACTCATGTTGTTTTTTCAAAACCCTTTAGGGATGGGAGTTTCAATAGTATTACATCATGTTGCGAATCAGCCACATACTCCTTCTCCTCATTTTTCTAGCTTTCCCAACGGACTCCCATATTATCTCTCCACGGTTCTATTTTTGGACTGCACCTCCGCAGTAGCATGAACCCTCCATTTCATCCACAATCCGTTTGCCCATTTGCAAATTTTCCTTCATTTCACCTACCTCATACAGAAACCCACCCATGGGGCCCCCACCCTCCATCAGTTCTCCAAGCAAATTATGCCATTCCTGGGCCAACCATATCACACTGGGGCACTCGTTTCTGTATTTGTACACTTCTCCCAAATTATTCGTTATTTATTGTACAAACGCCTTTGTTTCTAGTAGTTACATTACCTTTTTGTCTTCACCTTTGGCGACCTTCTTCCCTTTTTGGCCACACGCAACCCATGTTACCCTTGGTTGGGGCACTACTTATCATCCACCCTTGACGACATCGTCCATATCTTCAGAGTACCCCACAGGCCACTTAACTCTGCCCTCTGAGTTTTTTAACCTTGTCCTGCCTTTGGCACAACTTATCCCCTGTCTTGCTGTCTCCCTGACACTTGACCTCGTTGAACGGTTGCAACCACTTTTATCTCACATATACTCCAACCAAGGGTAGTCTTGAGTCTTACTACATCTTGACTTCATCCGTGTACCTCCTCCACTTCATAACCTGACTTAGTAGATTTCACGAAGCCATTTGCTTCTGCGAGTCGCATCCCCCTTTTTTTTCGACATCAGCACAGTTTTCCAGAAGGGCGACAATATCTTGATTCTCATTACCCATCCAATGAGAGATCTCAAATGACACAGAGAGAACCACAATTGCTCCCTACTGTCGTTGAACCCCATAACATTCGACGTCAACACTTTCTCATGTTATGGTGGGTCTTACTTTGCGACTATTGCAGTTAGTTCTTTTACTTGCCAAAGACCTCTGAACTTGGCTAGGCCATCAATGCCCACAGAATCCGTGATACTTATTACCGCGGTCACTGCCTACTATTCAGAGTCTATTCATCCACAAAATTGTCTTCTGCCTTTATCACGACTTCCCTCGAGGGCACTGCATTTGTCTACACCAACACTTCATTCCTCTTTTTTGAGTTACATGACACGAGCATGGGGCATGCCCACCTCGTTTGTACACAATTTTCTTTTTTACACACCTCATGGAAGGTTGGGTTCTATCGGTTCCTTTTTCCCTCCAACGGATCGCTTTGGACGATCCCACTATTTCTCTCTCTTATAACAACACTCTCAGTAGAAGAAACATTGATGATTTTGGCTATACGTATGCTCCTAACCTCATCCATCAGGGGGCATATGTTATCACTGAAATTTCATACGCACATGGTTACAAGAATTCAACATCGTCAAACAGTTATGAAGTCATCCATGGACCTGAATTAACACAAAAGAATTCATAAAGGGTCACAAACTATACAAAACAGTGAAAAAATGAAGGGCGCTATGAAGACTCTGGGTGCACGCGCACATGCGTGAAACAAAAGCGTCAAATTCACGCACATGCGCACGATGCACGACTGTTATCGCAAAAAGCCACGCACCTGAGAAACGACGCATTTATGAGAGTGGTCGGCCTCCCACCCACTTCTGGTTCAGTTCCCAAGCTGTTTGACACTCAAATCTGGACTAGATTCGACTGGATGGCTAGTCAAAGACCTATAAATGCCCTAATTAGCCTCTTTACACACTACAAACTAGTTGAACAATAACTCAAAGGAATGCTATACAAAGGCCATGGATACACTTCATTTTTCAAGGAATTCAAAGAAAAGTTATGCTACCATTATGCTCTTGAGGACTCTTCTATCCTTGCCAAGAGTATACTTGTATCATTGCAATGGGCAATCCATTTCACCCCTTGAGTGGATTAGCAAAGAATTCTTTCACCATTTTCATTTTCATTTCCAAAGTTGTAAGAAGAGCTTACTTGTGGGGGTCCAAGAGCCCTCCCTTGGAGGAAGAAGGGACTCATAGTCCCCTTGCTTCTCGGTGTTTTCTTTCACTAATATCAGCCTTATCATTGGTGACATGGGTCTCATTTTTCTTTTTGTCTCTATGTCCCTATGCTCATAAATTTAGTTGTAATTTTATTTCTTAGTTGTTGTTTTATATTTCTTTTTCTAACCCTTTTCCTTGCAGTTGTCCTGCTCAACAAACCCAACTGAGCTTGCAAGCACCTCTATTTTTCTCACTAAGGTGATGAAAGAGGCACAACACTCATCATCAGGCATTTCTCTTTTGCATTTATCTTGTTTATTCTTTTTGCGAGAAGGAGTGATAACCTCATTGGGATCAATCTCAACAAAATCTTCATTTGGAGTTTCCTCATTTTCAAATGTAACCCTTTTAGGATTTCTAGAATGAGGATTTTTCTTTCTTCTTTCATGTTCTTCTCTGTCTACTCTTGCAGGTTCAACCTCCATTACTTTATGTTTCTTTTTCCTTCCTTCTTGTGTATTTTCAATATGAAAAGCGTTGATGACATCCATGATATTATTCTCTGTAGATTAAATCCCCACTAACATATGTGAAAGTTGTTCAACAAAATCCTGTAAAAATAAAATATAACATTTTCATGTTAAATAAAATTAAAACATTACCACGCTACTAAAAATAATAAACGACACAAAAATAGAAATAAAAAACTTACATTGCATTTCTTGTAACATCCCACTCTTGCACACACATGATTTGACTTATTCTTTGAGGACACTTGCATGCAAGTGATCCAGTTCATTATATGATTATTTGCTTTGCTTATGGATTCCGATGATGATGCTTATGGATTATGATGTTATGTCATTTGATTATCTATGTATAGACATGTGCTATTGAAGGGTTTCTCCTGAGTGTGCAGGACATTTGACATATTGAGGATGTCGATGTCATCAGTGAACCTCCTTGGACTCTAGATCAAGTCAAGGAATAGACTGTATACAGTTTGGGTATTTATGTTTAGGCATATGTGACATATGAACATGTATATTATGATGCTTTTATGGATCATTGACATGTTTCATTGATGGATGTAGGATAACGATTGCTTGCTAATCAGACTCACATTAGGAGTAAAGGGGCCATGCACAACAACCATAGATATTGAAGGAGAGGTGTGGAAGCAGCCCTGCCACAACCTACTAGCACTCTTGTCATGGCTCGAATTGTAGGTTAATGATTATCTAGTTCGAGAGATCCACGATGCCATGAGGGAAGACTGACACAATCGCTCATGAAGATTCTAAGGGGCACACAATAAGGCATGGTCATTATTCCTTAGAGTCCCTTAGTCTCCCACAAGGTCGCCTAATGGATTATTGACTCCAAGGGTTGGAAAACTACCAAAATCAGTCAAAGGCGAGTGACACCCTTGGAGCATGTAATGCGTCTTGAAAAACACATCGCATAAATAAAACATGGATAAAGGAGAGTGCCATTCTTGGAGAATGTAGTGTGTCTTGAAGGGCACATTACGATTGTTAACACATGTGAGTCAATGAACCTAGGTGCCTAGAAAACAATATTTTTTTTTTATGTTGTCAACCTTAAAATAAATGTTGTATGAGTAAATTTTATAATTATAAAATTATCTTAAAAACAAATACTAAGCCTAGTTGAAATTAAAGCCTAGGTATAAATAGGGTAAGAGGACAATTAATTATTGTTTATATGCAAGACATGATAATTTGGAACTTAGAAAAAAAGGGGAATTAATTGCAAAAATGAATGTGGAACATAGAAATGAATCTAGTCTAGAGAACTTTCTTAAATAAAACTCAACTAAGTTTTAAGAAAGGCGCCAGTCATTAAAGGAAATTGAGGGAATAAAGGGACAACAAGGAGCATTTTTAGGAACACTTTTAGGATGGGTGAGGGAAATTGGAAATTAAAATATTTAAATAAATGAATTTTTGGTGCAACTAAGGGATCGGGTGACAAGTGTACGGGGGAGATTATTTCCTAATTTATTTT
>JZKD02S1829430.1:247224-276406 GCA_000966675.3 Picea glauca
TCATAAGTCCCGAAACCCTGAGAATCAATCCGGGCCGTCCGTCCGCGAGGACAGGTGGCAAAGGATCGGGTGCCTTCGGAGTTTTGTTCATCGGAGTTTTCGATGGTAAGGAAATTATGCAACAGGAAATCGCGATCCGCGATTTCCCGATGATATCTGAGCCGTTCATGACGAGGACGCGTGTCAGAAGATCCCGAGGGATCGGGGTTCAGAAACTCGGGATTCTCGATGACAAGAAACTCACCACAGGAGGAATCGCGAAATCCCGAAACGCGACGGTCCCCTAGTCATAGCACTCCAGTGGAGGACAGGTGTCACTCCACGCCATCATAAGGAGTGTGGGCCATAGGCGCCAGAACAAGGGACAGATGTCGGAAGATCAAGCTTGGCCGTGAGTCCATGCCAAGTGGCATCGGGGATCGGGGAATCGGAATTTGCGAAGGCTTGTGCATCGCGACATCATAAACCCTGAAACCCCGATGGGTAGCTATAGAGCGGTGGACATATGGTAGCAGGTCACATGAGAATGGAGCTAGCCTAGAGGGCTAATGCGTTAGGGGCATATCGCGGATCGGAGAATTGCGAGTTCTGAGGACTCGTGAATTGCGACATTAGAAAACCCGAAACTCCGATAGGAGTTACCCCGAAAGGAGGTAAGACCACGGCCATAAAGGCAGTGAACCACAGGCTTGGCCTGGGGAGCTTATGCGTGAGGAGCGCATCAGAATTCAGAGGATCGCGAGTCATAGGGGTGAATGAGTTTGACATTAGAAACCCCGAATCTCGATATTTAACCAGGGGTTGGCATTTCGCAAATGTCGGTTTTCTGGAGATTTCTCACTTGTGGGAGATTAATCCGAAATTTTTAAAATTATGATAGTGGGTGTGTTACACATCTGACCACAGATTTTACCTCTATGTTCCATTTATCCCTGCACATAATCGACCCATAATTTAGCTACGTGAAATTCGATTCATCTTTGAGTTACTTATACTTACTCTGCGTTTCATAAATTCAACATTGCATGTATTTACTGAAAATCCAGATTCTGATTTTATTGGTTAGCAATTGATTTTTGTGGATGGCAATTTAGATAGGTATATTTTGGCTGTGATTTTATATATACATTACTAGTGGCTGCGTTTTTCTTTTACCTTGATAGAAATTATATAATTGGGGATAATGTTTTTCCTTGCTAAGAGTCAGCGTTTATAATTCTGGACAGCGAGTTGTATAACTTAAATGGCAGCGGATCACCTGCCGAATGACTACGTTTTTTTTCTTACATTTATTGACAGCAAAACTATATTATCCATTGACCACAAAATTTCCTTAAGGACTGCATTTTGAACATTTAAGGTCAACGGTATTATACTAAGGCCGACGAATTTATACATTGAATGAATGGTGGAATGAATTTATGTTCAGCGATTGAATTTTTATAGACTAGAGGCAATTTAACCTGGTATAAGTTTAATGTTATTTAACCGTTGTAGCAATTATTATTGTTTACAGTCTGGAGCGATTTACCATGATAGCAATTTTGTATGGTTCATTAATTTATGACAGTGAAATTATTTATGGTTTGCACAACACATTTATACCAACGTTTCTCCCTAATTTTAATCCTTATACAACCATGTCTTATTAATATTCTCATAGTTGTATCCTAGATCACAACGATACTATATTAGGCAATCAGTAATTCATTATAACTGACAATGTTACTCATGTACTCTAGTTTTAGACAATGAGTAATTCACCATTTTAGACATCGAATCTAGTATAATAATATGACCATTAATCCCACCAGTAACTCACTCGCCTTATTAAGTCGGCCTTATCGAGATACCTTGCTTGATTTTGAGACCCTCTAAGCTTCTAGACAGTTAATCTAACAATGATTCGTTGGATCAATAATACTAAATAATAGATAGCAATTGGATCATTGAGCGGGCCATGCAGATTTACCACTGAGTTTCAATGGCAGTGAATCTTTACTGAGGTTGTTGACTAGCCATAACCATGCCTGTTTAAATTGATAGACATCAAGTGCCTTACTTCTTTTGGGAAGCCGTCTGAACTCTGGTTGGGATTTATTAATAGAGGTATAGAAACAAGATCTGACCTTCTCTGGTCTTGATTACTGTTGACAACAATTTGATATTTTATGGAGGTTTTCACCTTCATGGTTAATTATCATAAAAGATGGCTTTCACCCTTAAATCTTAACCGATGGCAGTCACCCTCCTTGTTATAAAAGATTAATTAATGGTATGTTACCCTTTTAAAGAAGGCTTTATTTAGGCAGTCATGAACTTGAGATACCTTGTACGATGATATCTATCTTAGTAATTAAATCCACTGCGCTACTATTAATGCATGTATGCAAAGAACCTGAAAAATTGTAGTATCCAAAGTTATAGTAATAGATGGTTGCGTGCACCGACTTAAAAGGATGACGCCCTTGTGTTTTCATGTTTTCAGACAGAAGGCAGAGTATGATTGTTGGCATGTTTTCAGATAGAAGGCAGATTATTTGTTTGTCATTGATGGCAAGCTCATCCCGACGATGATGAACAAGAGAATGTGGAGGCAAGATCAACAATGCAATGATGATCGCATGGCAGAAAATCCTAAAACATACACACTCCATTTCAGAGTTTGGCATACCGGGAAATCGGAATTTCGGATTCTGAGAGTTGAAGGAGTCAAGTGTCGAAACACTTCACCACAGGAACCCCGAATTCATGATATGCGAAATCATGAAATAATCCTAGCCATCGGATCAAGGATTGATCTGGAATTTTGATCAGACACGACAAAGGCCGTGAAGTTTTTGAATTCATGATAAGATCCAGATCATTGGGGCCATAGGACACATGGTGAAAGATCGTCATTTCACTGACTGGAAAGTCAAAGGAATGGGGTTGCCTAACCTCTCAAACTTGCGACATGCGAAATCATGAAATGCCGAAATGTGAAATTGCGAAAGGTGCTAACAACTAAACTCCATTTTAGATTCTCGCCTATCACAACTTGGAGTGTCGAGAACCTCCATCTAAGGAAAAATGAGATGTGAGATCACGAAAATATCAGGACCTTCGAATCACCAAGAGCTTGGACCATTGATCTAAACTCCATCTCGAAGTCTCGCCTATCGCGACTTGGAGTGATGATAACCTCCATCTAAGGAACAATGAGATGAAAATTCACGATGATATATGGACCATCGATTCATCGAGATTGTGGACTGTCGATCAGGGTCGATGAAGGTCATAAGTTTGTGAAAATACAAAGTGCCTTTTGGTGCAGCTTGTGGTCACCGCTTGTGGTCACCTGGAGGAAGGAGCTAGTATAGATAAGCTCCACCTTGGAATTTCGGGGATCGCGACTGGGAGTGTCGAGACACTAGATCACACGAATGCCAAAATATCGAAAAGGTGAAATGGATGTAGCCGGTGGTCACCACCTATGGGCACATTGGAAGAATATGGGGGAAGAAGCTAGTACATACAAGCTCTTTTTCAGAGTTTTAGGGATCGGGACATGGAGTGTAACAAATATTTACCACGGGGATCCCGAAATGTCGAAGTGTGAATAGGATAAATAAACACAATACCCTACAGAGTTAATCCAACGGTGCAGGTGAATTTGAATATGATCGGAGGGATACTGTCTCACCTTACAGTTAATTGATCAGTTATGATTCAGTTAGCTAAATAGATTCTTGATTCTTGATTGGTTGGAGATTCAACAACTGAGATGTGTGTGAAAAAAAAAAGATATGAGACGACTGTAAAAAGTTGGTTGTTCTGACTGAAAAATGATTTGAACTGTAGAAAGGTAAAACTACAGTATGCACAGTGTGAAGAAAGCTCAGAGATAAATTACAGAACCTGAATAGAAGAGAAAAGGAGAAGAGAGTAGAATGTACACATATCAAAGAGCATGAGAAGGACATAAAAAGAACAGATAGAAAGAGACAACAAGTCAAGCCAAGTATGAACAAAGCAAAATAATAGTGTAGCAGAGAAGAATTACAGAACAATGAAGAAGTGGTAAGAATTGATTTATCTGTGTTGTTGATTATTCAATCATTTATTTGTAATAAGGGTGGTAGGGAGGTGCTAGGGAGGACTGTTGTCCTCAGAGGTTCAAGTGGGTGCTTGAACATAGGGGGTTGGATCTTCCATCTGGTTGCAACCAGAAAAACCAGGGTGGCAGGGTGATGCAAGGGAGAACAATTGTTCTCTGTTATACAGGTTGGTGCTTGTATAACTGGAAGTTGGTGCTTCCATCCAGTTGGTGCTGGAACACTCAGGGAGTTGGTGCTTCCTTCTAGTTGGTGCTAGAGAAATCAAAGAGTTGGTGCTCTCAAACAAGTTGGATCTTGTAAAACAAAGGTAGTAGCCTCACATTGAGTTGGTGCTCAATTAGAGATGATGTATAGAACTTAAAAGACTGCGTATCATTTCAAAGAAGAAGAGGTTTTCTCCCTTTATGGGTTTCCTCGTGAAAATCTATATATGTGTATATCTTATGTGTGAGTGATGCTCATTATTTATGTTGTCCATATGTGGTATAATATTTATGGTCACTTGGAGAAATATTAAAAATGGTTTAATTGAATTAAAATTGTTTAAGCACAGTAACAACTGATTCACCCCCCCCTCTCAATTGTGTTCATAATTTCAACAATTGGTATCAGAGTAGGTTCCTTTTATTCAAAGGTAGATCTGTAAGCTTAAACATGACAAGTCATGAAGGGACTTCAGCCAGTAAGCCTCCTCTGTTTGATGGAACAAATTTTTCCTTTTGGAAGGTTAGAATGAGAACATACCTAATGGCCTTAGGTGTTGATGTTTGGGATGTACTAGAGACTGGATACATAAAGCCTGTTGTGCTAGCTTCCAAGGATGATAAGTTATAATTTATCTTTAATGCTAAGGGAATGAATGCTATCTTGAATGGACTTGCAGAAGCTGAATTTGTAAAGGTGATGCATCTTCAAACTGCCAAAGAAATGTGGGATAAACTTATTAGCAGCTATGAAGGAAATGAGAAAGTAAAAGATGCTAAAATTCAAACATTTAGGTTGAAATTTGAACAACTAAAGATGAATGAAGATGAAACGGTTAGCAAGTATTTTTTAAGAGTTGAAAAACTTGTGAATGCCATGAAGGGTCTTGGTGTGAAGTTTGAAGAATCACTCTTAGTTCAGAAGATTTTAAGATCTTTGCCTGATAAATTTAATCCAAAAGTCTCTGCAATAGAAGAAATAAATGATCTTAAAACTCTGTCCATTGATCAACTTCTAGGAACTTTAACTGCATAGGAAATGAGAATTAGCAAAGATAAATCCATTACTAGAGAAGCATCGTTTAAAGAAGACAAGAATACTGATTCAAAATTAGATGATATTGAGGCAAAATTTGTGAGAAGGTTAAAGAAAGGATTAGGAAAATATCAAGGCAAGTTGCCATTCAAATGCTTTAACTGTGGTAAGATAGGTCATTTTGCATCTAAGTGTCCCCATCAGAAAAAAGGAACAGAACTCTGATGATGAAAAGAAGTACAAATTCAAGAAATATAGTAAGAAGAAAATTTTGGTTGCAAATAATCACAATTCCTCAGAAGACACCAATAGTGACTCTTCCTGTGAAGATAAGGTAAATGACTTCATGCTTATGGCCAAAGAGGATTATGATAATAAAAGCATAGGAAGTGATGATAATGATGAAGAATCTGTGGTTGATATGGAAGGAGAAATGATCAGTGCACTGGAAGAAATTGACAGACTCAGAATTAAGAACAGAAAGAAAAAACAATTGTTGATACAGTTTGAGAAAGACAGTAAACATCCTGATGAAGACTTTGCCCTGCTGAAAGTGGAATTAGAAGAGGTAGAGAAAATAGAAGACATACTGAGACAACAGTTGTCAGAGAAGAAAGCCAGGTGTGAAGCCTTAGAAGAAGAGATAGTAAAAACTAGAAAAGAAATGGAGAAATTTAAGGGATTGTATCACCAAAATCTGCCAAGTATTAAAGCCTTAGAAGGATTAACCTCCATTCTAAATCAGCAAAGAAACCCATAGTTGAAAGCTGGATTGGGGTATGAAGAAGGATCAAGTAGTGATCATCCAAGTAATACAGAACCTATCAAGTTTGTCAAATCCTCAAACATTGACAACAATCACTCTACAGAAACAAATAAAGAAAATCAACCACCATGAAGGAATGAAAGAAAAAATACCATAACCAAATCCATAGACCAGAGAGATTATCGACATGAAAGAAATCGACCTCCTCAAAGAAGAAAGATTTTTTCAAGGTACAAATGTTCTTTTTATGGTTATTGTTTTTTCTGCTCTATTTTTGGTCATAAATCTATAAACCGTTCTTTAAGATTTAGATATAAGCAATCAAGTTTTTCAAGAAATAATTATCTTCCACTACAAATATTGAGACAACCAAGCAACAAACAATCACAAACTATAAATCATGTGATGACTGGAAGAAGGACACAGGTGAAACACAACAACAGTTATGAACATAACAATCATTATGATCTTTTATTGTGTGAATCATAATGTTACAACTACCATAATTATGGACATAAAGCTGTGGATTGTCACTTAAAGAATTACAAGTCAGATTTGATCCCCACTGCTGAAAATGTCATGGTTTGGAAGAAGAAAGAAGACGACAAGTGTGGACTAGTGTTATTAGCCCAAAGACAAAAGAATCCCTGGTATATTGACAATGGATGTTCCTAACATATGACTGGAGACAAAAGTATGTTTCTAACTCTAAGTGATAGCAAATCAGGGAATGTAACTTTTGGAAATGATGCACTAGGTAAAATAAAAGGTAAAGGAATGGTAAGTTTGAGTAATGGCAAAGGAAAAACTCAAGATGTGATGTTTGTAGAAGTTCTTAAACATAATCTGCTTGGTGTCAGTCAAGTCTGTGACCGAGGATGTGAAGTCATTTTTAACTCTAAAGACTGTAGAATAAAATCTGTGAATTCAGGACAGCTAGTTGCAAAAGGGATAATAACAAAAAACAATGTCTATGTGTTAAAAGAAGAAAAAGAAGAATACCACTTAAGAAAGTAAGATGAAAGTTGGTTGTGGCAAAGGAGACTTGGACATCTAAATTTTGATCATATAATCAATCTCAGAAAGAATGGGGCAGTAAAAGATCTTCCGAAGATATCAAAGCCATATGACTCTATTTGTAAACCCTGTCAGATAGGAAAGCTTACTCGCACTTAGTTCAAATCTAAAAACTTTCCTTTAACAAAAAAACCTCTCCAATTAGTACATATCGATTTATGTGGACCATCAAGGAAAGAAGGTACAGGAAAAGAAAATTATTTTATGTTGATTATTGATGATTATTCTAGACTAACATGGGTTGCCTTTTTGAAGGAAAAATTTGAAGCTTTTGAAAAATTCAAAGTGTTTAAGGCTCTGACTGAGAATCAAACAGGGAAAAGATTAAAGGCAGTAAGGTCTGATAGAGGAGGAGAGTTTAGTTCATGGAACTTCAAAGAGTTATGTGATAAACATGGGATCAAAAGAGAGCACACAATTCCAAGGACTCCACAACAAAATGGAGTTGTTGAGAGATAGAATAAATCAGTACATCAAATGGCAAGATCAATGATGAATGAAAGAAACATACCTTAGACATATTGGGTAGAAGCAATTCATAGAGCTGTTCATATCCTTAACAAATCTCATCTCAGGCCACACAGTGACAAGACTCCTTATGAACTATGGTTTGGCAGACCTGCTTCAATCAAGCATTTTAAAGTCTTTGGGAGTAAATTTTATATCAAGAACAATGATGAAAATATTGGAAAATATGATGACAAGGATGATGAAGGTATCTTCTTGGGTTATGATACAAATAGTAAAGGGTATAGATGCTACAATAAGAGACTGCATAAACTAGTTGATTATATAGACATAAAAGTTGATGAAGAAATCACGGTCAGAAATGTAAGCAGTGTTGAACCAAGAACAAAAGATATAGTTGAAGATGAAGATGAACAAGTCCAAGGATCAGAAAGAGAAGAATCTGAATCAGATAAAGATTCAAATACTCAAGCTGACATAAATCAACAAAAAGAAACAAACTCACCTCTCATAATTGTTAGAAAGATTCATCCTGAAAATCAGATAATTGGAGACATAAATAAAGGAGTTCAGACAATAAGGAAATTGATTAAAGATTCAGAACAATCTCATGTTGCTTTTTTATCTATGAATGAACCTAAAAATTCTGATGAAGCCAGCCAGCATGACGATTAGATTAGATCTATGAATGAAGAGCTTGATCAGATTGAGAAGAACAATACTTGGGATCTTGTCCATAGACCCGAAGATAAGAATGCAATAGGTTCCAAATGGGTATTCAAAAATAAAATGAATGAAAAATGACAAGTTGTTAGAAATAAAGCCAGATTGGTCTGTTAAGGGTATGCACAAGTTGAAGGTCAAGACTTTGATGAAACTTTTTTACTAGTGGCAAGATTGGCAGCCATCAAAATGGTCCTTGCATATTCATGCCATAAGAACTTTAAAGTGTATCAGATGGATGTTAAGTCAACGTTTCTTAATGGAGATCTAGAGGAAGAAGTATATATGGAGCAACCTGAAGGATTCTCATTGACAGATAATACTAATTATGTGTGCAAGCTGAAGAAGGATTTATATGGACTGAAACAAGCACCACGAGCTTGGTATTATAGACTGGACAAATTCTTACATGACAAAGGGTTCAAGAAAGGTACTGTTGACAACAATCTCTACATTAAGTCTGAAGGTGATAATTTAGTAGTTGTTTTGGTTTATGTAGATGATATTATTTTTGGTTGTACTAATGAATCATCTGTTCAATGGTTTGATAACTCTATGCATACAGAGTTTGAGATGTCCATGATAGGAGGAATGTCATATTTTCTTGGCTTACAAGTAAAACAAAGTTCTTCATGAATTTTATATCTCAAGAAAAATATTTGAAAGAGATGTTGAAGAAATTTCAGATGGAGGATTCCTCTCCTGTTAGCACACCTATGGTGGTTGGTTGCAAGCTCAATAAAGATGATATCTCACCTGATGTTGATCAAAGGACATATCGCTCTATGATAGGAAGTCTTTTGTACATCGCAACATCCCATCCTGATATAATGCAAGTTGTTGGAATGGTAGTTCGTTATCAGTCAACTCCTAAACAAAGTCACTTGGCAGATGTCACAAGGATATTCAAATACCTAAAGGGAACAATGACTTATGGTCTGTGGTACCCCAGAAATTAGAATTTTCAGTTAACTGCTTATTCAGATGCAGATTGGGCAAACTGTGTTGATGAGAGAAAAAACACCAATGGAGGAGCATTCTTTCTGGGTGACTCATTAGTAGCATGGATAAAAAAAAAGAAAGGATCCATTTCATTATCAACTACAGAGGCTGAATACATTGCTGCTGCTACTTGCTACACACAAATTTTATGGATGATTCAAACTCTTGCATATTTGAAGGTAAAATACACTGATCCCATTCCAATTCACTGTGATAACACCAGTGCCATTAGTGTCTCTAAGAATCCTGTTCTTCATTCCAATACTAAGCATATCCCAATAAAGTACCATTTTCTCAAAGAACAAGTTACAAACAGAATTGTTCAGCTGAATTATATTCCTTCCACAGAACAGATTGTTGATATCTTTACTAAACCATTAGCAGCAACCCCTTTTGGATATCTTCGTCAAAAGTTGGGGGTTATAATTTATTTTTTCTAATTTGTTCACCTGGTCAAGGGGAGTAATTATTGCATATATAGTGTATTTCTAAGTTTCTCCTAGTTGACAGGGGGAGTATGTACTACAACAACTCAGGGGGAGCGTGTTTCTTCTTTGACATTGATGTCAGTGGTAATTTCAGGTGGTGATTTCAAGGATGCTATAGGAATGCTACAGTGGTATAGTTGCATATTTTTTTTCTCAAGGGGTTGCCATCAATGCCAAAGGGGGAGATTGTTGGCATGTTTTCAGACATAAGGCAGAGTATGATTGTTGGCATGTCTTCAGACAGAAGGTAGAGTATTTTTTTTTCATTCATGGAAAGCTCAGCCCGACGATGATGAACAAGAGAATGTGGAGGCAAGACCAACAATGCAATGATGATCGCATGGCAGAAAATCCTGAAATAGGAACACTCCATTTTAGAGTTTTGCAGACCGAGAAATTAGAATTTCGGATTCCGGGAGTTGAAGGAGTCAAGTGTCGAAACACTTCACCATAGGAACCCTGAATTCACGTTATGTGAAATCATGAAATAATCCTAGCCGTCGAATCGAGGATTGATCTGGACCATTGATCAGACATGACGAAGGTCATGAAGTTTTTGAATTCACGATAAGATTTGGACCGTTGGGGCCATAGGAAATGTGGTGAAAGATCGTCATTTCGCTGACTGGAAAGTCAAAGCAATGAGGTTCCCTAACCTCTCAAACTTGCGACATGTGAAATCATAAAATGTTGAAATGTGAAATTGTGAAAGGCACTAACAACTAAACTCCATTTTGGAGTCTCACCTATCACAACTTGGAGTGAGGAGAACCTCCATCTAAGGAAAAAAGAGATGCAAGATCACGAAAAGATCAGAACCATCGAATCACCAAGAGCCCGGACCATTGATCTAAACTCCATCTGGGAGTCTCGCCTATCGTGACTTGGAGTGACGAGAACCTCCATCTAAGGAACAACGAGATGAGAATTCACTATGAGATATGGACCATTGATTAATCAAGATCGTGGACCGTCGATCAGGGTCAATGAAGTTCATAAGTTCACGAAAATACAAAGCGCCTTTTGGCGCAGCCTGTGGTCACCGCTTGTGGTCACCTGGAGGAAGGAGCTAGTATAGATAAGCTCCACCTTGGAATTTTGGGGATCGTGACTGGGAGTGTCGAGACACTGGATCACACGAATGTCGAAATACTGAAAAGGTGAAATGGATGTAGCCAGTGGTCACTGCTTGTGGTCACATCAACAGAAGATGGGGGAAGGAGATAGTACATACAAGCTCCTTTTCAGAGTTTCGGGGACCAGGACATGGAGTGTAAAAAATATTTACCATGGGGTCCTGAAATGTCGAAGTGAGAACAGGCTAAATAAACACAATACCCTACAGAGTTAATCCAACGGTGCAGGTGAATTCAAATATGATCGGAGGGATACTGTCTCACCTCACAGTTAATTGATCAGTTATCTAAACAGATTCTTGATTCTTGATCGATTGGCAATTCAACAGCTGAGATGTGTGTGAAAAAAAAAAGAGATGAGACGACTGTAAAAAGTTGGCTGTTCTGACTGAAAAATGAGTTGAACTGTAGAAAGGTAAAACTATAGTATGCACAGTGTGAAGAAAGCTCAGAGATAAAGTACAAACCTTGAATAGAAGAGAAAATGAGAAGAGAGAAGAATGTACACATATCAAAGAGCATGAGAAGGATAGAGAAAGAACAGATAGAAAGAGACAACATGTCAAGCCAAGTATGAACAGAGCAGAAGAATAGTGTAGCAGAGAAGAATTGTAGAACAATGAAGAAGTGGTAAGAATTGATTTATCTATGTTGTTGATTATTCAATCATTTATTTGTAATAAGGGTGGTAGGGAGGTGCTAGGGAGGACTGTTGTCCTGAGAGGTTCAAGTGGGTGCTTGAACATAGGGGGTTGGAGCTTCCATCTGGTTGCAGCTAGAAAAACTAGGGTGGCAGGGTGGTGTAAGGGAGAACAATTGTTCTCTGTTATACAGGTTGGTGCCTGTGTAACTGAAAGTTGGTGCTTCCATCCAGTTGGTACTGGAACACTCAGGGAGTTGGTGCTTCCTTATAGTTGGTGCTCTCAAACAAGTTGTAGCTTGTAAAACAGAGGTAGTAGCCTCACATTGAGTTGGTGCTCAATTAGAGATGATGTACAGAACTTAAAAGACTGCCTATCATTTCGAAGAAGAAGAGGTTTTCTCCCTTTATGGGTTTCCTCRTGAAAATATGTCTCTGTGTATATCTTATGTGTGAGTGATGCTCATTATTTATGTTGTCCATATGTAGTATAATATTGATGATCACTTGGAGAAAGATTAAAAATTGTTTAATTGAATTAAAATTGTTTAAGCACAGTAACAACTGATTCACCCCCCCCCTCTCAGTTGTGTTAATAATTTCAACACCTTGCCCCTGAGCTTAAATGATGCTTGTTGATTTGTGGTTTAGATTTTCTTGCGCAGTCCATGTTGATGATGAGCTGGATTAGCAGCTAGAGTCTGGCGCGTGGAATTATAGAGTAAGTGATGATAGTCCCTAGACACCTGCCATGTAACAAAACAATGATGTAAGGTTGATTTAGAGGCTTAGTCTACTTGCGTGCATCCTCAATTTACCAATGATTGATGAATTGACAACTTTTATTGCACTCTGAAACCTTTGACAAAGATTGACGTAGACTACCAACTGCCTGCGCAACTTGGGAATGTTATGTTAGACTTGAGTTCTGCGATTGTTTCTTCAAGTGCCATGTTATTGATGTTTTATTCCTCCTTTTTTCATTTTAAAGAAAAGAAAAATTTGACCCATTGTAGTAGCTTGTCTTTGTGACGAAGGGTGTTACATATGGTATCAGAGCGGGTTTAACCCTGTGACTGTGGATCTCCATGTTTCCACTGCAGTGAACCATTGAGTTGGCTTAGCGCTAACTAAAAATTTTAACGTGTTATTTTGGTGATGTCGATTAGAGGACATCACAAAGGTTCACGACGGGTGCCATGGACGGAGGTGTGATGCCTCAAAAAGTATCGCGCCCTCGGAGTCTAACCTCAAGGGGAGGAACAAGTCCTTGGGCTCGATCCGATTGTTATAATGGATGATGATGGCTTGACAATGTGCTTTCTGGGAATGTTAGAGGCCTTGATCCACCATCGGTAATGAGATAAGGCCAAGGCACATGTACCCTTGAGGGTCCATGACACGCCCTAGCTAGTACCATTAGCACCCATCGAGAACTTGAGAGAGTTGATTTCTTGAGTCCATGAGTGTCGCGGATGGTTATGCCTTCGAGGCTCGATTGTGGAGAAAGGCATAGTGCTTCACTCTACATGATTATGACCTCCAACATGAAGGTACACTTGGTGGTATTTCAACTGAAGGGGGAGCACTCTTCTATGTCAAGGGACACTCCTGCCACTTTTGAACATGGTTGTCAAAGACGTTTCATGGGAACTGTTCGAGGAACGGTTCCAGGGGAGGTATCTTTATGAGGAATTAGCAGAGGGTTTAGAACACCTTTTGGTGGTGACAGAGTTTGTGGACATATTTCCAGAGGAGTTACCTAGGATGCCGCTGGAGAGGGAATTGGAGTTTACCATAGACCTAAAACCGGGGACTAAACCGATAGCAAGAACACCTTATCAGATGTCGACCCTGAAGTTACAAGATTTGAAAAAGAAACTAAAGGAGTTGTTGGACCTGAGACTAATACATCCAAGCGTGTCATCGTGGGGTGCGCCTGTTATTTCCATACGAAAAAAAAGGATGGGTCATGGAGGCTCTGCATTGAATACTATCAATTGAATAAGGCAATGATCAAAAATCAGTATTCGTTGCTGAGAATTGATGATCTGTTCGATCAAATGAAGGGCGCGATGGTGTTCTCGAAGATCGACTTTTGATTAGGATACCACCAGTTACGAATTAAGGAAGATGATGTCCCTAAGACCGCCTTCAAGATGAGGTTTGGACACTGAGTTTACTGTTTTACCGTTTGGACTGACAAACACCCCAGGAGTATTTATGAGTTTGATGAACGGGGTATTCCGCGAATACTTGGACAAGTTTGTCCCAGTATTCATTAACGATATTTTTATCTACTCTCGGACGACGGAGGAGCATGTTGAGCACTTGCGCTTGGTATTAAAGTGTCTACGAGAGCACAAACTGTATGGGAAGTTGTCCAAATGCTCTTTTTATCAATCGAAGATTCACTACTTAGGGCATGTTACCTCCGGTGAAGGCATCACGTGGATCCAGCCAAGGTCGAGGCTATTATGGAATGGCCTGTGCCGATGAATGCCCCGGAGGTTCATAGCTTCATGGGTTTAGCAGGATACTATCGACGGTTCATCGAGGGATTTTCGAAGATAGCAAATCCGATCACGGAGTTGCAGAAGAAAAACAAGAAGTTTGTTGGACCGAGAAATGCACGAAAGCATTTTGGAGGCTCAAGGAGTTGTTGACAACAACACCGATACTAAAGGTTCCTGACATGGACGCGGACTTATTGGTATGCACATATGCATCCAAGGAAGGCTTAGGGGGGGTCTTGATGCAATACAGACAAGTGATCACTTACATTTTGAGGAAACTGAGAAGGCATGAGGAGAACTACATGACACATGATTTGGAGTGGTTAGCCATCGTATATGCCTTGAAGGTTTGGAGACACTACCATGTTGGACGAAAATTCAAACTAAAAACTGACCATTATGGACTACAACACAAAGCAACCTAAACGCGTGACAATGATGTTGGTCGGAATTGCTTAGCAAGTATGACTTCGAGATTACTTACATAAAAGGAACAATGAACTGAGTGGCGGATGCATTGAGTCGGAGACCATGCATCCTTTCGGTGCTGCCTCTTCAGATGAATCTATGTGAAAAGATTCTAAATTTACAGTGTGATGATGACTGGTACAAAGAGGTCGTGGGTTTTATCAGACAAAACACAATGATAGTACCACGATTTGAAGGATTTTCGTTTGATAGCGATGGTTTATTAAGGTTTAAAAATCGGATCTACATACTGCTGAACGACGAGTTGAGGATGTTGATCTTGAGTGAGGCTCATAGAGCAGTTTACATGGCTCACCCTGGAGTCATGAAGATGAGGGAAAACCTTAAACCCTTATTCTTCTGGAAGGGAATGAAGGCAGACATAGTCAACTATGTAGCTATATATCTAGAATGTTAGCAGGTAAAGACTGAACATAGACACCTAGCAGGATTACTACAACCTCACGCTACTCCGGAATCGAAATGGGAGGTTAATTCGATGGATTTTATTGTTGGATTTCCACTAACGACAAGCAGACGTGACTTGATTTTCATAGTAGTAGACACTCTGACAAACAATACTCACTTTGTTACTATGCGTACGACGTATCAGGCACCTGACATAGCTAGAGTTTTCATCAGTGAGATTGTGAGGTTGCATGGCGTGCCTAAGAGGATTATATCTGATCGAGGATCGATGTTTATTGGACGATTTTGGATGAGTTTCTAAGAAGCCTTGGGAACCCAACTTAACTTTAGTACTGCGTATCACCCGGAGACTGACGGGCATACCGAATGAATGAACCAGACCTTGGAGGACATGTTATGCATGTATGTGATGGACCAACAAAAAGGGGTGGGAAGAATTCTTTCCACGGGTGGAGTTCGCTTACAACAACAATTACTGGAGCACCATTAAGATGATGCCTTTCGAGTCTCTCTACGAGCGACCATGTCAGATGCCTTGAGTTGGGATAGTCTTGAGGATAGGGTCCTGGTGGGACCATAAGTGATCCAAGAAATGGAAGAGCAAATGCAACCAATAATACAAAGGATCCAGGAAGTGCAGGATCGACATAATAGTTATGTCAATGTGCGTCATGTCGACCATAGTTATGATGTGGCGATTGAGTATTCTTGTTGTTGAAACTGCATAAGAGTTTGATCCAGTTGGAAAAAGGGGCTAAACTATATCCTAGGTTCATGGTAACCTACGATATTGTGGAAAGGAGAGGCTCGTGGCCTATTAACTAGCCTTGCCTGATTCTTGAGGTGTTTTTCACAATGTATTTCACATCTCTGTTTGAGACATTTTGTTTAGTGATCCTACACATATTTGACTTGAGCACCTGGCGGGTGTCGGATGAGGGGGCGCTCATGGCTGAGCCGATCCACATCTTGTATCATCATGTTCGATAACTACGACGTCAAATGATAGAGCAGGTCAAGGTCCAGTGGGACAATTATAGTTTACACTCGGCGACCTGGGAGGACGCATATGATATGCGCCAACAATTTCCCTTTTTGTTTGATAGATACACATATGATACTATGATATAGTTTATTTCGGCATATGTACTATGAAACTTCGGGATGAAGTTTAGACCAAGAGGGGTGTATGTAACATCCCGCTCTGGCACACTAAGAAAACTTATTCTTTGAGGACACTTGCTTGCAAGTGATCCAGATTATTATGCTATTAAAACTTTTGATTTTGATTATGAGGCGTTATGGGTTGATGACATGTTGTTTTACTACATTGACATAGATAGGTGCTATTGACTCGGTTTTACTGAGTGTGCAGGATTTTGGACCTCGAGGATGCAGAGGCATCGATGGAACCCCTTGGACTCTAGATCGAGTCAGGGAGTGTATCATTGGGGTTTGATTGTATTATTGTGATATTATTGCATCTGATTAGATGACATGATATGGATATATTTTGACATGATTTGTTGATGATGTAGGCTGACAATAGCTTGCCGACCAGACTCACATATGGAGTAAAGGGGTCACGCACGACTACCAGAGATGTTGATGGAGAGGTGTGGATAACAGCCCTACCACAGACTACTAGCACTCCCATTGTGGCTCGAACTATAGGTTAACGTTTAGCTAGTTCGAGAGGACCCACGATGCCGTGAGGGAAAACTGTGACAGTCACTCATGATGATTCTAAGGGGTGTGCAATAAGGTGGGGGCCTTATTCCTTAGAGGCCCTTAGTCTCCCACAAGTTCACCTGGTAGAGTATTGACTTCAGGGGTTATTGATGTCTACCAAGTTAGTCAAGAGGTGAGTGGCACCCTTGGAGCACGTGGTGTGTCCTGAAGGGCACGTCGCACAAGAAAAATGGAGAGTGGCGAGTGGCACCCTTGGAGCACCTAGTGCGTCCTGAAGGGCACATTGCGTTGTTGATGATAGAGGAATGAACATAGATGGCCTTAGGACAAATAACGTGTTAAGTATTTTTAAAACAAATTCCCTAATTAAATGTCTCCCAATACGAAAATTTAAGGCTTAAGTCTAAAATATGCTAGTGGTAAAATTTTATCTCTCTATAAAAATAATAATAATAAAAAAAATAAAAACCACATGAATAATAATTTTGATCTTTGTTAAATCTTGTAACATGAAGGGAGTAAGAAATAAATTGTTTCAAAAAAAAATCTGTTGGATTAAAATTTAAAAAGGGAATTAATTGTTTTATTACCTTAATAAATTAAAATATACTAATTAGATAAGAAAAGGGAAAAAGGGTTAATTTCCACACCTGCCTTTTTGAGTTCTAAGTAAAAAGGGGAAAGAGGGAAAATTTAAAATATTAGGAAACTAGGGAAACAGGTAACCATAAAAAGGGAAAAAGGGGAACTTAAGGGAAAAAGCGAAAAGTCAACTTAGTAAAGAATCTACAGTTTAAGAGCTTTCTAATTTAAACTGAATTAGCAATTTAATAATAGGGAAAGCCTTTAAAACTTGTAAGGGAATTTGGGGACACCTAGGAGTGATTCTAGGAGTAATTCTAGGTGGGTGAGGGAAATAAGATAATTAATTAATTAAATAAATTAAATAATGGAGAAATGTAGGGGATGGGTGACACTTGTATGGAGAAGAATTTTTAGGAATTTATTTTTAAAAACTTTAATTAAATGAGATTTTAGGAAAGAAAGGAAGTTTGAAACTCTATATAATGAAGGAGAAGGATGAAGGATCATTTTATGTTTGCGTAACGTTACACTGCAGAAATATCTACTTGCCTGATTTAACTTGTGGGAGTTGGGATACCCATCTTGGTGAGGAGTGGTAGCTCGGCCTTGTGAGGCAAGCTAGGAGCTAGTCGAAATCTGAAGCAGGCGCGCATTCTCGTGCAACCACACCCTCGTCGCGCTCTCCTGCTCACAGGATTGTTCTAATCCCCTCTTTGAGCCGAATTAGCTCCTTGGATTCCCTCGAGAATCACTGTGAAAAACCCGGTCCACAGGTCCTTATTTCATCTGCATGGTCTTCTGCACCTAACCGTGGTTGTCTCGACTCAGTTTCAGGGTTTCAGGGTTTTTCCCTTCTTGATGTCGAGAGTCACTATCCTCTCGAATCCCCGATCACCGATGAGCCAATTCACCGATGCATGCCCATATGCGTTAGCCCTCCTGAGCTATGCTCCTGGTTCACGTGACCTCCCCCTATATGACCGCAGCCATACCTCCTCATCGAGGTTTCAGACTTTTCAATGTCCAAATACACTCGCTCTTTAGATCCGCGATCCTCCGATTCCCGACATGCTCCAACTTCCACTAGTCCCCTTGGGCTATTCTTTTGGGTCCATACGACCATTACCCCATGACTGTAGCCTTAATTCTCATCGGGGTTTCGGGGTTTTTGATGCCCCAATGCATTTGCTCACGAGATCCCCGATCCTCCAAATCCCGGAAGGCTGACAACTGGCCCCCACTCAGTGGAGCTTTCCTCCTTATCTGCTATGATGACAGCTGGCTCCCACTATGGCTTCTCCTCCTTTCGGGGTTTCGGGGTTCGTGATTCCGTAATGCATAAACACCTTGTGCACGGGATATTTGATATCTCGATCCCCGATATGCCTATCCTCCGGTCACGCTCGCGACCTTCATCTTTCAAAGGACCTTTACCCCATCGGGGTTTTGGACTTCGTGAAACTGAAATGCACAAACACTTCACTCACGGGATCCACGATATCCCGATACCTGATATGGGATGCTACCTGTCCTCCTCTAATTCCACTGTGGCCCCACACTGTTCCTTTGACCTGTCCAAGTATCGCGTTTCACGATATCACAACTCAAGTTGAAAATATTCACAGGACTCGTGAAACTCCGAATCTTGATTCTCAGATGAATGACCTCCTGTCGAGATTTCCCCGGTGGCGCTCGATTGCTGCCACGCGTCCTTCTCAAATGGACAGTCCCGATTAACTCTCGGGGTTTCGAGACTTTCGATGTCCCGTTTCTTTCGACCTCAGGAACTCTGATTTCCTGAGTGCCAATATCCCGATGCTCCACCCCTTGTCAGGATTTCACCTTGGCTTTTACCGATGGTTTAACCACTGTGTAACTCACAATAGATCTGACAGTTGTCGATTTCTGCACTCTAGATCTGACAGCTCAGATCACCTCTTTCTCCTGTGCACCTTCTGGATGTGAAAACCTTCCAACGGTCCAGATCTTCTTGGCCGATCTGACGGCTATCGTTACTCCTCCTAAGCTTCTGCGCACTTCTTCCTGCACTTGGAAGAATTCCAAGTCCTCAAAGGCTCTAACCTTCATCCTCCTTTTCCTCTCTACGAGATCCTCACCTTGAGCTTCGCTGCGCGTATAAAAACGTTGTTCCTCTTGAGCTTTGGAAAGTTTTAACTCTCCAAAGAGTTATTCAGCCTTTGCACTCCTTACAGCCCGACTCTGTGCGTGAAAGAACTCTCCCTCCTGAGCTTCTATAAATGCTCAGACCCCTAAGGGATTTTGGTTTTCTCCTTCTCCCACGGATGGAGAATAAAATGCCTTCCTGGCTTCCTGCTCAAGCAACCTGATTGCTGAGTCTTTCCGGGTGTTCAACACCTTGTGAAGATCCCTCAGTGGACTCTTCTTCAAATTATAGAACTCAAAGAGTTCTCTTCTTTTTGTGCCTGCCTGCACACTGACTCGATGCCCTCCTGGTAGAGTTTCTTCTCTTTCACATAACATTCAACAGTTCTGTCCTCTCTTGTGCACATATGCACCTGCTCAATGCCCACCTGGCAGAGCTCTCAGAATCCTCAGTGATTCTGGTTCTTCCATCTGAACTCACAATCGAGTTCTCCTCAAATGCACCGCAACACATATGCTCAATGCCCACTTGGCAGAGTTTCACAGAATCCTCAGTGATTCTATCTGCAAATATGTTCTCATACACATCCTTGCCTCCTGAGGTGTTCAACAACCTCAAAGGTCTTCTTCTCCTAAGTTGATGATTCCAGTTCCTGTGCTGTAGCACATCTCTGTCTGACCCCACAGAGTTTAGAAGTGCATCAGTGCACCAGTATCCAAAGTCTGCAACACTCTGTCATGCCCTCCTGGCATGAAACCTCAAAGACTTTCACTTGAAATCAAAACAACCTGCAAATGCCTAGCATACATTCACAGCATATAAAGAACACACATAGACATCCATATCATACACAGTAATGCAGGAAAAAATGCTCTTTGTATCAAAATGGAAAATTCTTGTATTTACAAAGTGTTCCTGAGCACGGCCTGTAACAAGGTCTCGGCTCTTCTCTTCTTCTCTCTACTCGTAGATCCTCACACAACTACAACTACAACTACTCCCCCAAATGAGATGTCCAAATCTCTTTTACTTGAGGGGGATCATTGAGCACTTCCCTCCAGATTCACCTACCCTATTCAATTACATTGAATGGGTTGTCTAGTCTGCTATTGGATCTAGATCTCAGCCATAAAAGAATTAATGGCCGATCTACTCTATGCCTGCACAAAGGCATGACTCTATGGCTCAAGAGCCTAAACATTTAAGTTACATTGGATTCAAATTTAAATGAGGCTGCGCCTCTCTTCAACACGTGATTTGAATTCACTGGTTTGGCTGGCTGGCTGGATGGATGACGTGGAGAGATGCTCCTGCATCATACTCCTTAGCTGCAAAATTCATGAGCTCCTGCTCATGAGCTTCCCCTCTCAGCTGTTGGAAATCCTCCTGGATCCTAAACAAATATCTGGAGCTTCCCATCTGCTCCATTCTATTGCTGTTGCTGCTTCTGCACTGCTGTCACTGCTTCTCTTCTGCTCAGCCTTTCCTTGCTGGCAGTGTCTACTGATCGGATCATCAGCTCCATGATCTCCTCGATCAATGCATCTTTCTGCTCTAGTGGTTGGCCCTGTTCATGCAGTCTCCTCAGTGGCAAATTTTTTTGGCACATGAGCAGATCACCATGATCTCCCATGCCTCCTTCATTAGTTTCCAAATTCACCTTTTGGATGTGCACGTCCTGCACTTTCACCCTTTGTTCTAGGGCTTCTATCTATTCCCACAGATCAAAAAAACAAATGCTATCTACCTCTTGTCCTTCTGCTGCAAACTCTCCTGTTGCAGTCTTTTCAACTTCCTTGCTGAAAATATTGAGCCATTCCTCAGAATGCTCATCATCCTCTTCATCTGCTTGGGCAATATTAACCATCTACTCCAATTCTTCCTTGACAGTCTCAACTGGCTGTCCTTTAATTGTTGCTGCATTGATAACACCAATTTCTACCTCCTCCTGGGCAAATGGTAGGAATATCTAGATTCCCCCAATCATCAGAAGATTTCTCATGTCTTCCTCTTCTGTCAACTGCACATGCTGATCCACACTCACCTCTGAATTTATGAGACCCTCAGACAGTCTCACCTTCTCTGTCAGCTCCTCAGGCTGATCAAAACTCTCCTGCTCATCCCTACTCACCTGACAATATGGGATGTCTCTACTGGCCTCCTGGCAGATTATGAGATCAACTGATCCCATCTTCATCAGCACTCCTTACTGAATTGAACTCGCCTCCGAGTCCATGAGACTTTTAGACAGTCTCGAGTTTTCATCAATGCCCTCCTGGCAATCCATGGAATCAACTAATTACGTCTCTGGTTCCTTGCCCACCTAGAAAACTGGAAACCTTCCACTGCCCTCCTGGCAGTCTTTGAGATCCCGCAGTGACCTCATCTTGTTGCCCTTCTGGAAATCTAGAATTTCTTCCCTGCCCTCATGGAAGTTGAGATATTCAGCCGATCCCAATTCATTCTCCTCATCGAGAAATTATCCAGTTTCTGGTTCGCATACTTGAATCATCTTCTTATCCTGCTGCAGCTTCAATTCGAGCTCATCTATTTTTTCCATTATTTCAGCGACTCTCTATCCATCCCTGCACACTTTTCTGCCTTGCTCTTCTTCCCAGCATGCCTATGGCCTTCAGTAGCCATCTTGCTGTCTCTATTTTCCCTCTTGGAAAATCTGCTGCTGTCACTCCGCACTAAGAGTTCTACCAGCTTCATCCTGCTACAGCCTCACTGACTATCTTCTTGATTGTTTCCTACCTGCAAACAATCCATATAGAGTCCCTAGCAACGCTGTCTTCCTCCACCTGAAATATACAGATGAATTTCATGCTCTGATACCACTTTGACATGTATCAGAGTGCTCTTTACCTCTTCTTGCCTCTTCCTGCTTGAGATATACAGACAAGAATCAAGATCTGATACCACTTGATGTGTATCAGAGTACTCTTTACCTCTTTCTACCTCTTCCTGCCTGAAATATACAAGCAAGATTCAAGCTCTGATACCACCTGACGCAGGCGTGAATTCTCATGCAACCACACCCTTGTCGCGCTCTCCTGCTCACAGGATCGTTCTAATCCCCTCTTCGAGATGAATTAGCTCCTTGGATTCCCTCGGGAATCACTGTGAAAAACCTGGTCTGCAGGTCCTTATTTCATCTACACGGTCTTCTGCACCTAACCGTGGTTGTCCCGACTCAGTTTCGAAGTTTCGGGGTTTTTCCCTTCTTGATGTCGAGAGTCACTATTCTCTCGAATCCCCGATCACCGATGAGCCAATTCACCGATGCATGCCCATATGCGTTAGCCCTCCTGAGCTATGCTCTTGGTTCATGTGACCTCCCCCTATATGACCGCAGCCATACCTCCTCATTAGGGTTTCAGACTTTTCAATGTCCAAATACACTCGCTCTTTGGATCCGCGATCCTCCGATTCCCGACGCGCTCCAACTTCCACTAGTCCCCTTGGGCTAGTCTTCTGGGTCCATACGACCATTACCCCATGACTGTAGCCTTAATTCTTGTCGGGGTTTCAGGGTTTTTGATGCCCCAATTCATTTGCTCACGGGATCCCCGATCCTCCAAATCCTGGAAGGCTAACAACTAGCCCCCACTCAGCGAAGCTTTCCTCCTTATCTGCTATGCTGACAGCTGGCTCCCACTATGGCTTCTTCCTCCTTTCGGGGTTTTGGGGTTCGCGATTCCGTAATGCATAAACACCCTGTGCACGAGATCTTCGATATCCTGATCCCCGATATGCCTATCCTCCGGTCACGCTCGCGACCTTCACCTTTCAACGGTCCTTTACCCCATCAGGGTTTCAAACTTCGTGAAACCGAAATGCACAAACACTTCACTCACGGGATCTGTGATATCCCGATACCTGATATGGGATGCTTCCTGTCCTCCTCTAATTCCATTGTGGCCCCACACTATTCCTTTGACCTGTCCGAGTATCGCGTTTCACGATATCGCGACTCCAGTTACAAATATTCACAGGACTCGTGAAAATCTGAATCCTGATTCTCCGATGAATGACCTCCTGTCGAAATTTCCCTGGTGGCATTCGATTGCTGCCATGCATCCTTCTCAAATAGATGGTCCCGATTAACTCTTGGGGTTTCGATACTTTTGATGTCCCGTTTCTTTCGACCTCAAGAACTCTGATTTCATGAGTGCCAATATCCCGATGCTCCACCCCTTGTCGGGATTTCACCTTGGCTTTTCCTGATGGTTTAACCACCATGTAACTCACAATAGATCTGATGGTTGTCGGGTTCTGCACTCTAGATCTGACAGCTCAGATCACCTCTTTCTCCTGCGCACCTTCTGGACGTGAAAACCTTCCAGTGGTCCAGATCTTCCCGGCCAATCTGACGACTGTTGTTACTCCTCCTAAGCTTCTGTGCACTTCTTCCTGCACTTGGAAGAATTCCAAGTCCTCAAAGGCTCTAACCTTCGTCCTCCTTTTCCTCTCTGCGAGATCCTCACCTTGAGCTTCGCTGCGCGTATAAAAACACTATTCCTCCTGAGCTTTGGAAACTTTTAACTCTCCAAAGAGTTCTTTAGCCTCTTCACTCCTTGCAACCTGACTCTGTGCATGAAAGAACTCTCCCTCCTGAGCTTCTATAAATGCTCAGACCCCTAAGGGATTTTAGTTTTCTCCTTCTCCCACAGATGGAGAATAAAATGCCTTCCTGGCTTCCTACTCAAGCAACCTGATTGCTGAGTCTTTTAGGGTGTTCAACACCTTGTGAAGATCCCTCAGTGGACTCTTCTTCAAATTATAGAACTCAAAGAGTTCTCTTCTTTTTGTGCCTGCCTGCACACTGACTCGATGCCCTCCTGGCAGAGTTTCTTCTCTTTCACATAACGTTCAACAGTTCTATCCTCTCTTGTGCACATATGCACCTGCTCAATGCCCACCTGGCAGAGCTCTCAGAATCCTCAGTGATTCTGGTTCTTCCATCTGAACTCACAACCGAGTTCTCCTCAAATGCACTACAACACATATGCTAAATGCCCACTTGGCAGAGCTTCACAGAATCCTCAGTGATTCTGTCTGCAACTGTGTTCTCATACATAGCCTTGCCTCCTGAGGTGTTCAACAACCTCAAAGGTCTTCTTCTCCTAAGTTGATGATTCCAGTTCCTGTGCCGCAACACGTCTCTGTCTGACCCCGCAGAGTTCAGAAGTGCATCAGTGCACCAGTATCCAGAGTCCACAACACTCTGTCATGCCCTCCTGGCATGAAACCTCAAAGACTTTCACCTGAAATCAAAACAACCTGCAAATGCCTAGCATACATTCACAACATATAAAGAACACACACAGACATCCATATCATACACAGTAATGCAGGAAAAAATGCTCTTTGTATTAAAATGGAAAATGCTTGTATTTACAAAGTGTTCCTGAGCACGGCCTGTAACAAGGTCTCGGCTCTTCTCTTCTTCTCTCTACTCGTATATCCTCACTCAACTACAACTACAGCTACTCCTCCAAATGAGATGTCCAAATCTCTTTTACCTGAGGGGGATCTTTGAGCGCTTCCCTCTAGATTCACCTACCCTATTCAACTACATTGAATGGGTTGTCTAGTCCGCTATCGGATCTAGATCTCAGCCATAAAAGAATTAATGGCCGATCTACTCTATGCCTGCACAAAGGAACGACTCTATGGTTCAACAGCCTAAACATTTAAGTTACATTGAATTCAAATTTAAATGAGGCTGCGACTCTCTTCAACGTGTGATTTGAATTCACTGGTGTGGCTGGTTGGCTGGATGGATGACGTGGAGAGATGCTCCTGCATCATACTCCTCAGTTGCAAAATTCATGAGCTCTTGCTCATGAGCTTCCCCTCTCAGCTGTTGGAAATCCTACTGGATCCCAAACAAATATCTGGAGCTTCCCATCTGCTCCATTCTATTGCTGCTGCTGTCACTGCTTCTCTTCTGCTCAGCCTTTCCTTGCTGGCAGTGTCTGCTGATCGGATCATCAGCTCCATGATCTCCTCAATCACTGCATCCAGCTGCTCCAGTGGCTGGCCCTGTTCATGCGGTCTCCTCAGCAGCAATTTTTTTTGGCACATGAGTAGATCACCATGATCTCCCATGCCTCCTTCATCAGTTTCCAAATTCACCTGTTGGATGTGCACGTCCTGCACTTTCACTCTTTGTTCCAGGGCTTCTATCTATTCCCACAGACCAGCAAAACAAATGCTATCTGCCTCTTGTCCTTCTGCTGCAAACTCTCCTGTTGCAGTCTTTTCAGCTTCCTTGTTGAAAATATTGAGCCATTCCTTAGAATGCTCATCATCCTCTTCATCTGCTTCGACAATCTTAACCATCTACTCCAATTCTTCCTTGACAGTCTCAACTGGCTGTCCTTCAATTGTTGCTGCATTGATAACACCAATTTCTACCTCCTCCTAGGCAAATGGTAGGAATATCTAGATTCCCCCAATCATCAGAAGATTTCTCATATCTTCCTCTTCTGTCAACTGCACATGCTGATCCACACTCACCTCTGAATTTATGAGACCCTCAAACAGTCTCACCTGCTCTGTCAGCTCCTCAGGCTGATCAAAACTCTCCTGCTCATCCCTACCGACCTGACAATATGGGATGTCTCTACTGGCCTCCTGGCAGATTATGAGATCAACTGATCCCATCCTCATCAACACTCCTTGCTGAATTGAACTCGCCTCCGAGTCCATGAGACTTTCAGACAGTCTCAAGTTTTCATCTCTGCCCTCCTGGCAATCCATGGAATCAACTAATTCCATCTCTGGTTCCTTGCTCACCTGGAAAACTGGAAACCTTCCACTACCCTCCTGACAGTCTTTGAGATCCCGCAGTGACCTCATCTTGTTTCCCTTCTGGCAATCCATAATTTCTTCCCTGCCCTCATGGCAGTTCTTGAGATATTCAGTCGATCCCAATTCATTCTCCTCATCGAGAAATTTTCAAGTTTCTGGTTCGCATACCTGAACCATCTTCTTATCCTGCTGCAGCTTCAATTTGAACTCATCTATTTTTGCCATTATTTCAGCGAGCTCTCTATCCATCCCTGCACACTTTTCTGCCTTTCTCTTCTTCCCAACATGCCTATGGCCTTCAGTAGCCATCTTGCTGTCTCTGTTTGCCCTCCTGGAAAATCTGATGCTGTCACTCCGCACTAAGAGTTCTACCAACTTCATCCTGCTACAGCCTCGCTGACTATCTTCTTGATTGCTGCCTACCTACAAACAATCCTTACAGAGTCCCTAGCAACTCTGTCTTCCTCCACCTGAAATATACAGATGAATTTCATGCTCTGATACCACTTTGACGTGTATCAGAGTGCTCTTTACCTCTTCCTGCCTTTTCCTGCCTGAGATATACAGACAAGAATCAAGCTCTGATACCACTTGATGTGTATCAGAGTACTCTTTACCTCTTTTTGCCTCTTCCTACCTGAAATAAACAAGCAAAATTCAAGCTCTGATACCACCTGACGCAGGCGTGAATTCTCATGCAACCACACCCTTGTCGCGCTCTCCTGCTCACATGATCATTCTAATCCCCTCTTCGAGCCAAATTAGCTCCTTGTATTCCATCAGGAATCACTATGAAAAACACGGTCCACAGGTCCTTATTTCATCTGTATGGTCTTCTACACCTAACCATGGTTGTCCCTACTCAGTTTCGGGGTTTCATGGTTTTGCCCTTCTTAATGTCGAGAGTCACTGTCCTCTCGAATCCCCGATCACCGATGAGCCGATTCACCGATGCACGCCCATATGCATTAGCCGTCCTGAGATATGCTCTTGGTCCACGTGACCTCCCCCTATATGACCATAGCCATACCTCCTCATCGGGGTTTCAAACTTTTCAATGTCCAAATACACTCGCTCTTTGGATCCGCGATCCTCCGATTCTCGACGTGCTCCAACTTCCGCTAGTCCCCTTGGGCTAGTCTTCTGGGTCCATACGACCATTACCCCATGACTGGAGCCTTACTTCTCATCAGGGTTTCGGGGTTTTTGATGCCCCAATGTATTTTCTCACGGGATCCCCGATCCTCCAAATCCCGGCAGGCTGACAGCTGCCCCCCACTCAATGGAGCTTTCCTCCTTATCTGCTATGCTGACAGCTGGCTCCCACTATGGCTTCTTCCTCCTTTTGGGGTTTCGGGGTTCGTGATTCCATAATGCATAAACACCCTGTGCATGGGATCTTCGATATCCCGATCCCCGATATGCCTATCCTCTGGTCACGCTCGCGGCCTTGACCTTTCAACGGTCCTTTACCCCATCGGGGTTTTGGACTTCATGAAACTGAAATGCATGAACACTTCACTCACGGGATCCGTGATATCCCGATACCCGATATGGGATGATACCTGTCCTCCTCTAATTCCATTGTGGCCCCACATTGTTCCTTTGACCTGTCTGAGTATTGCGTTTCACGATATCGCGACTCCAGTTGCAAATATTCACAGAACTCGTGAAACTCTGAATCCTGATTCTCCGATGAATGACCTCCTATCAAGTTTTCCCCGGTGGCGCTTGATTGCTGCCACGCGTTCTTTTCAAATGGACGGTCCCGATTAACTCTCGGGGTTTCGAGACTTTTGATGTCTCGTTTCTTTCGAACTCAGGAACTCCGATTTCCTGAGTGTCGATATCCCGATGCTCCACCCCTTGTTGGGATTTCACCTTGGCTTTTTCCGATGGTTTAACCACAGTGTAACTCATGATATATCTGATGGCTATCAGGTTCTACACTCTAGATCTGATAGCTTAGATCACCTCTTTCTCCTGCGCACCTTCTAGACATGAAAACCTTCCAACGGTCCAGATATTCTCGGCCGATCTAACGACTGTCGTTACTCCTCCTGAGCTTCTGCGCACTTCTTCCTACACTTGGAAGAATTCCAAGTCCTCAAAGGCTCTGACCTTCGTCCTCCTTTTCCTCTCTGCAAGATCCTCACCTTGATCTTCGCTGCACGTATAAAAACGTTGTTCCTCTTGAGCTTTGGGAACTTATAACTCTCCAAAGAGTTCTTCAGCCTCTGCACTCCTTGCAGCCTGACTTTGTGCGTGAAAGCACTCACCCTCCTGAGCTTCTACAAACGCTCAGACCCCTAAGGGATTTTGGTTTTCTCCTTCTCCCATATATGGAGAATAAAATGCCTTCTTGGCTTCCTGCTCAAGCAACCTGATTGCTGAGTCATTCAGGGTGTTCAACACCCTATGAAGATCCCTCAGTGGACTCTTCTTCAAATTATAGAACTCAAAGAGTTCTCTTCTTTTTGTGCCTATCTGCACACTTACTCGATGCCCTCCTGGCAGAGTTTCTTCTCTTTCACAGAATGTTCAACAGTTCTGTCCTCTCATATTATATTAATAATAATATTAATATAATTAATATATTAATAATAATATAATAATAATATTAATATTATTAATATGAAATGGATAAGTTAATTTGTCTCAAATTATTGATTGGTCGATCTGAATAAGATCGTCAGATCAACAGGGATGATTGAGGATTTTCTAAAATAGGAGGAAGTTGGATAAAATGTCCTTTCGTCTTTATTTATTATCTATTTCTTTCCGAAAGATAGAACTGTTCGTACCCGAACAAAAATAATTCGTAAGGAAGTTGCTATTCACCAATTTTGTTAATTAGAACCAAGAGATCTCATAGGAAAGATGGCCGAGCGGTTCAAGGCGTAGCA
>JZKD02S1829430.1:276416-301244 GCA_000966675.3 Picea glauca
CCATTCATTCATTACTTATCCTAACGTATTGGATACGTTATCCCTTGTGGGATACGTAACCCAATTTAAACATTATATTTTATTATCCACCCCTTGTTTAATACTTAATTAATTAATTAATTAATTAATAATCAAATTAATCATTAACCATATTAATTAAAGAGTTAATTATACTTAAATTAAGCATAGTCAAGAGTAACTAATTAATAACAAATAATTAGTTAAGGTTATTTAATAACTAATTATAGTTTAGCTAATTTTTAGGATTATTTATTAAATTAATCATCTTAATAATTAAGGGTCGTTACATCTCACCAGTCCTTGCCTGAGCAGTCAGCCAGGAGCCTGATCTACGGTCGTCGCCTTAGCGTTAAAAGACCTATGGATCTCAACACCTTGCTTTTTTGTGCGAGGATGATGAGCGAAGGACGAACCAGTTAGCCGACTACCCTTGATGTTTTTCCTTGGCTAATTGTTGGTCTTGCACCTTGATGCGTTCATTTAACCCTACAAAATTTGATTGATGGTAAAGTTTTCTTTAAACTGAACGTTTTTATATCTCGTTTTATACCTCATTTTTATATCTTGTTGGATTTTTGATTGGTTGATTTCCTCTGTGATGGTTTATCTTTTCTTAGTGAACCGTTTATTATTTCATGTGTTTACTCTACGTGTAATACATTCCTGGAAACTTAATTCTACATTTTATTAGATACATCTGACCATAGAGTTTACCTCTGCGTTCCATTTATCCTTGCACATAATCGACCCATAATTTAGCTACGTGAAATTCGATTCATCTCTGAGTTTCTTATACTTACTCTGCGTTTCATAAATTCAACATTCTGTGTATTTACTGAAAAGCCAGATTCTGATTTTATTGCTTAGCAATTGATTTTTGTGGATGGCAATTTTGGCTGGGATTTTATATATACATTACTAGTGGTTGCGTTTTTCTTTTACCTTGATAGAAATTATATAATTGGGGATATTATTTTTCCTTGCTAACAGTCAGTGTTTATAATTCTGGACAACGAGTTGTATAACCTAAATGGTAGCGGATTACCTGCTGAATGACTGCGTTTTTTTTCTTACATTTATTGACAACGGAACTATACTATCCATTGACCATGAAATTTCCTTAAGGACTGCATTTTGAACATTTAAGGTCAGCGGTATTATACTAAGGCCAGTGAATTTATACATTGAAAGAATGGCATAATGAATTTACGTTCAACGATTGAATTGTTACAGACTGGATGCGAGTTAACCTGGTATAAGTTTCATGTTATTTAACCGTTGTAGCGATTATTATTGTTAACAGTCTGGAGCGATTTACCATGATAGCGATTTTGTATGGCTCATTCATTTATGACAGCGAAATTATTTATGTTTTGCACAACACATTTATACCAATGTTTCTCCCTAATTTTAATCCTTATACAACCATTTCTTATTAATATTCACATAGTTGTATCCTAGATCACATCGATACTATATTAGGTAGCTAGTAATTCATTATAACTGACAGCGTTACTCCTGTACTCTAGTTTTAGACAACGAGTAATTCACCATTTTAGACAACAAATCCAGTATAATAATATGACCATTAATCCCACCAGTAACTCACTCACCTTATTAAGTCGGCCTTATTGAGATACCTTGCTTGATTCCGAGACTCTCTAAGCTTCTAGACAGTTAATATAACAATGATTCGTTGGATCAATAATACTAAATAATAGATAGCAATTGGATCATTTAGCGGGCCAGGTAGATTTACCACTGAGTTTTAATGGCAATAAATCTTTACTGAGGTTGTTGACTGGCCATAAACATGCCCATTTAAACTAACAGACATCAAGTGCCTTACTTATTTTGAGAAGTCGTCTGAACTCTAGTTGGGATTTATTAATAGAGGTATAGAAACAAGATCTGATCTTCTCTGGTCTTGATTACTGTTGACAGTGATTTGATATTTTATAGAGGTTTTCACCTTAGTGGTTAATTATTGTAAAAGATGGCTTTCACCCTTAAATCTTAACCGATGGCAGTCACCCTCCTTGTTATAAAAGATTAATTAATGGTATGTTACCCTTTTAAAGAAGGATTGCTTTAGGCGGTCATGAACTTGGGATACCTTGTATGATGATATCTATCTTAATAATTAAATCCACTGCACTACTATTAATGGATGTATGCAAAGAACCTAAAAAATTGCAGTATCTAGAGTTATAGTAATAGATGGTTGCGTGCATCGACTTAAAAGGATGACGCCCTTGCCCCCGAGCTTAAATGATGCTTGCTGATTTATGGTTTAGATTTTCTTGCGCAGTCCATGTTGATGATGAGATGGATTAGCAGCTAGAGTTTGGCGCACGAAATTACAGAGTAAGTGATGATAGTCCCTAGATGCCTCCCGCGTAGTGAAACAATGATGTAAGGTTGATTTAGAGGCTTAGTCTACTTGCGTGCATCCTCAATTTACCAACGATTGACGGATTAACAACTTTTATTGCACCCTGAAACCTTTGACAAAGATTGACATAGACTACCGACTGCCTACGCAACTTGGGAATGTTATGTTAGACTTGATTTCTATGATTGTTTCTTCAAGCTCCATGTTATTGATGTTTTATTCCTCCTTTTGTCATTTTAAAGAAAAAACAATTGACCCGTTGTAGTAGCTTGTCTTCGTGATGAAGGGTGTTACACCTAAGAAGTCAAGGATGGGGATTTGTCATATATGTGCTACTCTTAAATCAAGAAGAGATAAATCTGAAGGGGAAGAAAGAGGTATATATTTACTGTTTTTTTTTTAAATTGAATAGTTATCAACTATCAAAACATACGATCAATATTTTCATTTTATGTCATGTGCAGATTCCATAGTCAAAGCACTTCAAGAACATCATAATCAATAATCAAGTGAAAGAAAAAAGCTGTACAAACATAGGAAGAAGTGTTATGATGCTCCAAACAAATATTTAGGTATGATAATTGATGGCATGGATCATAAGAAAACACTTCTACCACATTTTTTCTGTACACCCAAAAATTTACAGGAAGAGAATTTCATTTAGTTTCACTTGGTTGGTTTTATGGTTTTTAATGGAAAAATGTGTCCAAGGGTTTACTTCACAGCTCCAAATATTCATAATGATGCAAATCTGAACATCACCATATTTCATCATGTTCTCACTCACTGGTCTGGAAATCTTACTAAAGTTCTCTATCTACAGTTGGACAACACTAGTCGTGAAAATACAAATCAAATTGTGTTTGGATATATAAGCATGCTTGTTTAAATGGGAATCTTTCAAAAGGTGAAAGTTCATTTCCTTCTTGTTGGACACACTCATGATCATATTGATCAAATGTCCAGTCATTTTTTCAGTAACATTGAAGAGGGAAAATGTTGGAAGTCTACCATCATCGATTGAATGTATTAAGAAAACATACATTCTAGAGTTTTTTTTCATATATTATAAGAAACTGTTGACATGCGAAGATTTATTCAGGGATCGCATCGTGAAGAAAAATGTATTGAGCAACTTAATGACATTAGCTTCCAACATCAATTTTGTTTCAAAAAAATTGACGGGAAAACACTTATATGGGGAAAGCAATATTCAACTACTACATAATGGGGGCCTTCATTAGGTTTATCATTTTTGAATTTCATTCTAGATAGTACAATATTTGCATCAAAGTTATTATTTTTACAATTAGTTGCTGAAATCCATAATGCACAGAGGTGTAATAGAGATGTAGATTATTTTGAATGCACAGAAGAAATAAAAAAGTTCATTAACGATACATATGAGTACTTTGATGTTGTTGATTATGTTTGGTGGGAGTCTTTTTTCAATAGTCAAAGTGACATAATTTCAAGCTCAAAAAATGAAGATACAATGTTAAAAACTCCATTTCATTGGCCACAAAATATGCCAAATGAATCTAAAGAAACAAACATTACTGAAGTTCAACAAGAATCTCAAGGTGTTATTGAGTTTACACAAGCAAAGGAAAAATAAATGTATATTGGTTCGCGAAGGTCACATGCACAACATGAAGCCATGCAAGACCTTACATGGGTTCAATACAAGATATTAAGGAGGGTAGCATGATTGTAGTTTTAGCGACTGAAGATCCAGATGGTTATTCATTCTGGATTGGAAAGGTTATAAAGATTGAGAAAGAAAATGATGATGTTATTGCAATTGAAGTGCACTGGTATGCAACAAGTACACACCCATTCAATGGTGTGTACAAGCCAGATATGGTGGTTGAGAAACATGTTAATAGAAAGAGAAAAAGAAAGGGTGAAAATACAAATCGTCGTCGCACCGATCTCTTAAAATTAGATGATGTTGACATACTTGTTTATGACTTCAATTTGACAAAGAGAGGAACTCTTTTCTCCAAGACAACAAACATTATCAAGAGGTTGTTGCCATAAGAAATAAATGCAAGATGGGAGTCTATTGAACCTAGTCGTAGATCTAAAAGGCATTTGACATCTGAAATGTTGGGCATGCATGTAGACTTAGATGGTGCATTCATTTACAATATAGAAGAGTATGGATCATCTACATCTTCATCCAATCATTCATCTGAAGACAATTTAGAATCTGACGGTATTTCATAAACCATGAGTAAATCTGAATAAGTATATGCAACATTTTATGCATTTTTTATCCATATGATGTTTGCATGGTAACTAGAAATGAGCATTGAACTTACATATGATCTTACATGAAGTTATGAATATTTTGTTATGTTTTATGAATGATATGTTTTTTATTATGGATAATATAATAAAATTTCTTAGCTTATATGTTTTGAATATGGACAATATAACAATACTTTTAAGAAATAATTTATGTTTCATTCAATGTAACTTGTATTTACATTTTTTTTATTAAAAGTAAAAAAGTTATTAAAAAGTGGCGTTGAATTTTTAAAGTATATTGTGATATTTTCATGGCATTATGTATTAGCTTGTGCTTTGAGTGATAATAAGATTTAAAAAGTAAACATTTAAGGGTTGATTTTATGATTTTGTTTACAATAATGATGAGTTCTTTTACCACTTTATAAAAATGTATCATTTTCATACCCCAATTTTAGAGTGGGTGCAACCAGTAGCACTACTTTTCAATTTGATGGTTGATTTTGAGGTTTTGTTTTAATGGTACCAAGTGCTAAAAATACAATTTCAAAATATCTAAAATTTTAACGTTTTGAAAAGAAAAAAAAAATTCAAAAACATCTTTTTTTTTAGGTGTTGATTTTAAGGTTTTTCTGAGCTATTGTCTACGTTTTGAAGGCCATGTTTGAAAAATGTTGTAATTTTGACCCCGTGTAAAAAAATGGTGCTACCAGTAGCACCACTTTTTGATTTGGGGGTTGATTTTGATGTTTTTTATGCAAAAATATGGGTTTTTTGGGCCAGTTTTCTTGCTTTGAAGTCACAGTTCTCATTAAGTCGGTAACTATGTTTAAAATTCTCTAAACAAACCAATCTCATCCTTGAAATTGTACCATATTGAAATTATTTTATATACACCAATGGGTAAATGTCCTAAGTTAACTAAAACAAGTACTAAAATCTTTGTCATAATTTTTAGAGAATTAGTTTGACATAAACCTTTCTGCTATAAAACAATGAAATGATGATCATGTTCCTGAAAATGTTAGTCTAATAGACATGCATAAATGAAATAATGTTAATTTTGGATATTATATTCATTATTGGTTATTAGGATCCTAACATATTTCCTAGAACAAGAAAATGCCCATTTATCAAGAAATCCCCATACTTGAAAGGGGATGAAGTGAAGAGGATGATTAATAATGATTTCAGCCAAGTAGCATATGAAAAGACAACACAATTTTCAGCCAAATACAAATGCAATGAATGCTCAAAATGAAAGTGTTGGAAGTATGAGAACAAGAATGAGGAAGTGGACATCTAAGTGATAGGAGTGTATATCATTGGGTTGAGTTTTGTTTTTTGGATAATGACTCACTTGAGTCAGTGATATTATAATTTCCTAAATTTATGAAAAGATGGTTTAGGAAATTAGTTTGAATAGTTAAAGTGAGAATAAGATGAAATTTTGTATTGAGTTAAGAACTAGAAGCTCCAAAATCAGCTAGGGTAGCTCAAGTGTTGTCTAAGGTAGCTCAAGATTCATTTAGGGTAGTTTAATAATCCAGAAGATGGAAGGCCAAGAGTCACAAACTAAATGTATAAAGCATTCACATTTAGGTAAAAGGTTATATTTTATGCATTGTAAGCTATCTTCTTATGTTATTAAAGAGATTGAAGTTAGCTAGTTTATTTATACTCATCCAGAGTTGTGTTTGTTCGTGGGATTGTTATCTCCTTTCCTAGTTCTCTTGGTGCTTGTGGCTGTGAGCATCTAAATTGTAGTGTATTATACTGTTATCAGATTTACTCTCATTTAACTTATGCTTTCTAACACCTAATATGAAATAGGGAGCTTCTTGGTGACTTGGGACTATTATTGGTTGCTCAAAATCTGTGATTATGAATGTACATTAGATGGACTATTCTTTGTATCATAGCATGTCTAATCATGTTTCATTTCAATGTGGTTACTAACTATTTTTGTGATAGGGAATCATTCTTAGCAATCAAATCATTTCACTTTAGAAGGAAGTTGGAAGGGTCTAATTCAGGTTCATTTTTATAACAGAGTTGGACTATTCTACTTACTACTAATCACATTTCTATATAATGTTATTTTGATCCTTTAATTAGGATTTTGTTAAATGCATCTTTCCTTTTAGCATATTGTGATTGTTTCCCATTCCCCACTTTCACCCCATCTTCATTTACATTTATGGAATTTACATTAGTTACTTTAGGTTAGATTAGATGGAGATAATAATAGAATAGCTTACCTTACATAAGAAAGTTGGGTCATAATTGTAGGTCTTGGAATTTGAACGGAGAAACATATAATTGGCCCCTTATGTCAAGTAATCCTTTGTGGTTGATTGGGATCATTTTCTTGCATTAAAATTTTGGCACTAGAATGAGAACGAATGGAAAGCCAACTCATGTATAGCCATTATTTTAAATTTTAGCACTCATAGCTAATGGATTTACCCTAAATTATTGTGTGGGAGGATAACATTTCTTTGTACCTACAAGGAAATTTGCATGAACTCCCAACAAAGGTAGTAAATTTCTTGCCAAAGATCAATGGTGAAGGTGACATAACTGCATTAGATAATAGTTAGATTTATGAAAATATACTTCACTTACTAAACATTATTGAAGAGAATGTTGCAAGCACATTGTTTCCCTTCACCTTTGAAGGAAAATTCCAATATTGGTGTTATTACTTACCATCCAATAAATTCACTATTGGAAGCATTTCAAGGAATTTTTTGAGGATGTTTATGACATTTATCAAATAGAGAAGGTGTATCAAGAGCTCAACAATATGCATAAAGAAGATGATGAACCTATTTGGGACTTCAATATGATACTTAATTGTATGTATTATCAACTAGATGAAAATCATAAGACTTCACTAGAGGTAACATGTGAGTGGTATTTAAATTCTCTCATCACTAAAATATTTGACTTCATTAAGAATACAAAATATTTAGCGTTAGCCTATGAAGAAGCTCAACAAATAGAAAAGGACTTGCAAATATATCCTATATCTTTGCCTCTATCCATGAATTTGGAATTTGGAACAAGTGGGTGGCCACCAATATCCACCTGGATCAATCCTCCCCCTTTAGGAAGTAATGGTATCCATTGTATTGAGTGTTTGGGGAAGAGGGGAAAGCGTTTTCTGAATATGAATCTTTGTGAGTTGCGTGCCTTGTTGGAAACATTGCACTGCTTGGCTTGTGGAAGGTTGTCACAAACCTGTTGCTAGCGAGGTTGATTCTGTTCCACAAAACTGTTGTCTCTGGGATTGATGAGGCATTGTGTAGGTACCATTGCAGGTGAAGAAACAATATCTTCTTTCTCTTCTGCAATATGCTTCTGCTGGATAGAATATTTTGAGGCTGCATTAGTTGTAGTGGCCTTATGTGCATCCTTTGAACAAACTGTGAAGAGGATGAATTTTGCAGTATGAGAGATTACCTTGTGGCACTATTTTGGTGGAACACTAGTCATAACTACCTCTGGTATCCTGTAGATCTGACCCCCAGAGTAATAATGATAGTACGGGGTTGAGACTCATAAACAATATGAAGTTTCCACTTATATGGTTGGCCCAAAACAACATCACAAACATCAAAAGGGGAAACATCACCCACTACCTCATCCTTGAAGGGATGGATTCCATAGTATAGGCGACACTACTGGCTGACATAGAGATCTCGTCACTGGTGAAGCCACCCGATGTTGCATGGTTGCGAGTGTGGTGTTTTTGACAACCCCAACTATTTGACGACCTCATATGAGATGAGGTTCTTCTAGTTACCATTATCAATAATGAACTGCAATGGGGTACCCTTCACCCACATCTGTAAATGAAAGAGGAGCTCCCCCTCTTCAGGATCTACTAGTTAAATTGTTGTAGTTGCAACAATAACAGTATGGTCTACATCTATGATATGTCTATTTTCAATATTTTCTGTATAATATTCTGAATCAGGGTTCAACTCCTTATCTTTGACCTTGACCACCAATGACTGTTTCGAGTGACATTCATCGGTGTTGTTCCAGGGGATTTTGTGGAAGTTGCACCACTTCCCAGTGTCAATCTTCGTCTTTCCTTTACCCTTATTTTCATGTGTCTTAGAATAGTTTTCGGAAGGTTGTTGGTTAGGGACATCTTTACCATGCTTTGGTTGTTGTGGATTTGCAGACCCGAACTTCCATTTGTTCTGGTTCCTGTTGACGATAAAAATTGCAACAAGGTTTTTGCCCACAAAGTATTGCTAAGGCTTATTATTTAAAATAAGCTAATGATATATAATACTAGTAGGTGGGACCCCCTTGTAGATTGGAGGATCATATAAGGTTCTTATTACACATTTATGTTGTTGTTCGACACTACTTACAGGTTTCTACATGATTTATGATGAATATTGGTTTCATTTGCGACATAATAGCAGACCGATAATGGATTTTATGTGTTGGTCATGTTTCTCTAAGCTTTAAATTCCATGTTATAAATGGCTTAAGTTCACTGGAATTACATTGTTATTGTAGCCATGATTTGTTCAATGTCACACCTGCACAAGACACATGTTAGTTATAACAAAAGACAAAAGAAATATGGAATAAATCCAAAAGAAGAAACTAAACTAGGATATGCTATGCTATACTATGTGCAATTGAAATTTAAAAGGGTTGATGTTAGTCCTAACTAGCAATGTTAGTGGCTATATGATTTTATTGAGTTATATGAAGGCGCATGTGATATATGTTATAGTATGGTTTTGGATTAATGGTTAGTATGGATCGGGTGGCGCATTTGGAAAGTAATGTATGCAAGTTTCAATGTATGGATTAATGTTTGGATGGTTGTCATGTACTACGTGATTGAATGAAGGGAGGATGGAAGCGATGTGTAGTAAATTCATGTCACCCCATACTTCTCTCACTGGTCATCACCCTATCTTGGTTATTGTTCATTCGATTTTTTCTATGGTTAAGCTTCGATATTTAGGCATGGAAGGAACTGCTTGACCAAGCTCGCATTTTTAAGGCCATTTGGTTACAGGTATGTTTTTTTCGCCCATCCATGAACTCGCTCTGTTTATGAAATAAATGTTGGTCCAATGATGTATTGGTCTGTGTTTTTCCTAAGGCTGGCAACTATGTAAACTTGTGGTGTTTCTTTGGAATGATTGTTTGTGTTATTTGTTGAAAATGGAGAATTTGATGGTTGAAGTCATGATTTCGTTGATTGTTCTGTGTGGTGGAAGTCGTAATGGCTCTCTGTTGTCTCTATGGGTTTTTGTTGGAGGGTTTCATTCTATCTGGACTTGTTGTCTGTCTCCTCACAATATTTGTAACCACACTCGATCATATTTCGTGTTATGGGGTTGTGTTGGGCCCCAAAAATTCCCCCTAAAGTCTTACAAAATTTAAAGGGCCGCCATTAAAATATTGATAATTATAATGAGCTACATAATCAACCTTTTCAAATAGTTTCATACCTTGGATTGCTTTGAGACAAACTTAAGGCACACTATAGTATGACACATTCATTACAAGAGTATATATCAAAAGTTAGAAATGAGCTTAGAAATCTCAATTTAAACAAAAATGTTAATTTTTATCAACTGTTTACTTTCGTTTAAATTATGATTATGTGTTCATTCTTTTGCTCATTAGCAAGTTTAACTATTTTAAATAATGGGTTCAGTACTTCATCAAATAATATCTTGGTTGGTTTCTCATTTTCACAAAATCATTTGGTGGGATTAATTAATTAATTTTATTTTTTTTCATTTTTGCCTCTCATTTCAAAATAATAATAATAATAATAAAAGAATTATCTATCATTTATTTGATTTTGTGAAAAACCAAAATTAATATTTCTCTCCTCTCCATCAACTTGAAGCTTCTAGAATTTTAAGATCATATTTGAAAGGAAAATATAAACAATGTTTTTTTTAGAACTTATAGTTAGTTTAAACTCATTTTTTATTTTATTTTATTCACAATTTTTAGGTTATTAATTTAGGTTTCTTTTTGTTTCACGGGTTTCTATTATCAGTTATTTGGTACAGATCTAATCATGGCCTGATTTTATTATCTAAATACGTTCAATATGATTGATCCAAAAATAATATTGGATTGCTGCAAATAAATTTATGAGCAACAACAGATAAAATTTGGAAAAGCATCAATAATAGACAAACGATTTTGTGAGACTGATTGTAGCCAAATCGTAAAGAATCTAAAGAAACGGTTGAAAACCCACCTCCAAAATGGACCCATTTATATTACACACATGTATTTTTCCAAACAAATGCACACTTTGAGAGATATTTGTGTCTATTTACGAGAAAAAATTGAGGTGGCGGAAATTATTAGTGACGCCCAGACTATTCATTCATTGTATAAATATATGAGAAAGTTCAGATCCATGGGGATCCAAAAAATTCAGAGGAGGATTTTTATCCTTTCTCTTTTGTAAACTTTTTTCTTTTCAAATGAAATAACGGATGGTTGGAATCTTTGGGAGAATGGACAAGTATTTTCAAAGAAGAATATGGAATTCCAAGTTGCTTAATGGATTTTGTCCTATGAGTAAAATGGTTTTATTTTCATTATAATATCTTCATATTCTTTGAATAATTGATTATGCATTGATTTAAATTAGCTTTAGTCTATTTTATCAATACATGGTTAATTGCTATCATTTATATATTAATTTTTTTCAATCTTAGAGAGTCTATTATTCCAAATGTTCTTCCTGGACCATATGATGAACATATTTTGTTGAAACTATATGAGAAAACAGTTTACCCTTTGGATTTCGTCTTGTGTAGACTTTGTAGTGTTTTTTCATTGTCTTCTCATGTAATTTCTTGATGTGAAATGTTATCGGTGTCGAAATAGATTTAGTCATTTCTGCACATAATATTTTATATCATGTTTTTCTTTATGTTGTTCATTATCTTTTGGTTTAGTTTATATATGTGACTAATCATCTATTCAAGTATTTTGAGTTTACATCTGATGCTATATAACCGGTAACACCATTCCTAAGAATTGTAATTTCTTTCAGTTTAAGTTATTAGACATTTCAAGGTCACAAGATATATAATTATTTGTCTTTCTATCATTATAAACTCGATCTAGAATAGGAAATACTTCCTTGAATTTCTTCAAGAAGTATTATGCTTTCTTTTGTCATAGGTTTACACTTGACACTGGTTAAGAGGAGATCATATAATATAGAGAGATGAATTTAGCTTAGTATTTCTGATCAGTGAGAGGTTAGTAGGTTCATTGTTTTCTTTTATTCAGATTTGTTTATATATGAATGAGACAATGATTGCATTAATTAGCTTTGACTATTTCCGTGTTATTGTTTCAATTGTATTTTCTTAGTATTTATTAGTTTAAAATCTTTAAACATTAAAAAAAAACAAAAAGATTTATGTTCTTACTTTTTCTTATTTTGAAACATTATTATGAACATTCATTTTCACAATATTTCAAGTAAACCTTGTAAACTGTATATAGATTGTTTATAATCATTTGTATATTCACGTTTCTTTTTAATAAACATTAGTAAGTAGTATATCATTTGTTATAATCATAGATTTAGATTAGTTTATTTCTTTTATTGTTTTTAGGACTTTAGTTGGCTAACAGACCCATTAAACCGGTTGGGTTTGTTAATTAGACAACCCCAGTCTGGATCTAACCTTCCAGTTGATGGTGTGTCATTTACGCCTGTCAACAAATGGCGCTAGAAGGAGGGTTGAGGTAATTTTAATGATTAAATGTTTTACCCCTCAGCCTGTCATAATTCCATATTTTTAAATTCTTCTTTTGTGTCAACTTGAAATGCACTAGAAGGTAGGCCAGACTGACAAGTTGGCCTTGCGGGAGTCTTTATTTGAAATTTGGTTAATTCCCCATGGCTCCCCAAATCACTATGTTGGAACATGCTTTTCACTTCTCATTACCCGATATTCCCAACGAGACAATCTCTCGCTTGTCCAAAGTCACATTTGATGGTGGGGGGAATGTATCTGCAAAATACCATCTTAACAAGTTTTGGTGTAAATGCATCAAGCATGATATTTCTGATTTAAAGGTTTTATGTAGATTGTTCTCTTTTACTTTCAGGGGTCGGATTAAACATTGGTTTGACTCTTTTCCATCATATCACATTATTGATTGGTTTCAGTTTGTAGATGAATTTTTAGATTCTTTTGAAAACTATGATTACAATCAATTATGTGAAGAATTTTAGACTTTACTAATCAATGACAATTCATCTCCACAAGGCTTTTCAAAAAGAATCCATCATGTTCTTTGTAAATTTAATCTTGATGACATGTCATTTGTACTAAATCTCATCTATTATGCTTGCATCCCTTTCATCCAGTCATATTCAATCGTGAATGATGAATTGGTTACAATTCCTATCACTCAATTGCAAGAAGAATTTTTTTCGCAGGATGAGAGGAATCCATTCGAAAATTTTGAACAAGCAAGGGAGGTAGAACCTATTGAAAATGTTCTTACTGACAAACAAATTGATTTTTCCTCTGAATCATTGTATACTTATCCCTCAACCATCGTGGAAGAATATTTGATGTTGGGTCAAGGTGAATGTCCATATTTTTCTAACTCTTTCTCTAATCAGTACTTAAATTTAGTTATTGACGAACACTTGGGTGTGAAAACGATCTTAAGCATTCTAACATTCCAATGAAACTGATTAGAGATGTAGATCTGCAATTGGAAGAAGAAACCTTAAACCTTCATCCAAAAATCATACCTTATCCACATGAAATATTATATGTTTGTCATGAAAGTTTTGAATTATCTATTATATGTTGAAAGATTGGTTGTTGTCATTGATGTCAACCCTAGTAATTGGTTTTGAACCGCAATATTGATGAAGGTATTTGGACATGAAGGATAATGTACATGCAGAAACAAAACCCATGGATGGATAGTATACATCATGTTGTTTCCGGTGGTAGGTGGCACATCACGTGGATCTTCATGGTTGAGGAGAAATGAATTTTTGAAGATGACAAAGTGAATTGAAGAAGGAAGTACATGTAGGCCCTGAAGATAATTAAAGAAAAGAATTACAAAATAAGAAAGTGTCAGGTCGGCCCTAATGTTCAAACTAAGTGACATAAATGGTATAAATAAATATCATTATACATTCATTTGATACACAAGTCAAATTTAAGAGGAAATCACAAGTAAAGAAGGCCGAATTTCAAGGGAGGATGAAGTCTTTTGGTGATGTGTTCTAAGGTATATTATTTCCAGGTCATCTTACCATTTTCACTATAACTTTTTTTCTAGAACGATTCAGATGGTGAAATTGCTATGGTAGTGAGAAGACATATCAAGGTACCTATGGTAAAATATTTTGCTCTTGATTCGTTGTAATTATGGAGATACACTCCCTGGAAGATAAGTTCTTTGACCAGTCCTGAAGCTAGTCAATAAATAGGTGTTTCAAGTAAAATAGTCATACCTTCTTCATAGAGAATCCAAATGAAGTGGGACAAATTTCGTTGGAAATCATACAAATTGTAGTTTCTTTTGTGAGATTTTCATAATCCGATGTTAAATATTGAGTGCAGAGCATTCTGTACAAGTTCACTCTCCTGAAGAAACCAGAATTGAATAAAGTCTACCATTCTTTCTATAACTTATTTTTTGGGAGGATTCAAGGAGTGAAACTTGGAGGAGTTTATAGAATACATTGAGTAATATTATCTATAGGATCAGAGTATTCCAAGAATTGAAGAATTGCAAAAATTGAAGAAGTCTCAGGAAGCATTATCAGGTTTTATGTGATGGTTGGTTGATGGTGATGATTTAATGTAAAGTTTTATTATCTCTCATATATTATTGGGTGGAAGGAAGGGGCAAGGATTGAGAGTTCAACCCTCTCTTGATATTTGAGTATTGTATCTTCCTCTTGTATTTTTATCCCTTCCTTTATATTTGGAAGCTGTAGCTACCTTTGGAAGTCATTACTTCCATTGAACAATAACTATTGATTATTTCTCATATATTGTGCATGGTGTATTGGTGTAACTCATATACTATTGTTCATTTCTCATTGGATATAATTGAATGGTTTAAGTATAAGTTGAAAATGTTTTTAAATTGTACTTGATACTGATTCATCACCCTCTCAGTATCAACAATTGGTTTCAGAGCAGGTTACCTTCAGCATAGTTTAACCACTGGAAGGAAGATCCTAAGAAGAAATGGAAGACAAAATTCCAAATGGGATTCCAACATTTGGTGGAAGCAATTTTGGCTATTGGAGTAATAGAATGGAAACTTACTTGAAATCTCTTGGGGTAGATGTTTGGTTCTCATTTTCTTCAGGATACAATGCTCTGAAGAAACCAAAGACTGCAACTCAGAAGGAATCAAAAAGGAACAACAAATTGGCAATAGATACTATCCTGGATGGATTGACAGATTCAGTGAAATACAAGGTGGGATCATGTGCATCATCAAAAGATCTTTGGGACAAGTGACAATACCTTTATCCAAGGGAATAAGTAGAAGAATAATAAGTTGAAGCAAATTACAACATCTCAGATTTTCAAGAAGCAAATAGAGGTCAGTTCTTTTGCTTTAATTGTGAAGGAGTAGGACATGTTGAATTTGAATATTCTCATCCAATGATTGAAAGAGATGACACTGAAGAATAAAAGTCCAATGAAGAATAATAAAATCATGAAGAAAAAATTATTGAACAAGAAGATGAAAATCTTAAAAAATTGAAGCATGTTGAGATTGAAAATAGCAAGCTCAAAGACACGCATAAAAAACTAAGAAGTGAATTGGGTAGTTGTGAAAAGACAGTTGTAAGCTTGAAGAAACAATTATAAGACTTTGAGAAACTAAGAGAATAAAACATTTCCTTGAAAACTCTACTCGAAGAAGAAATAAGAATAGGAGAAGTAAGGAATGTCCAAATGATGAAGAAAGAAGAAGATTGTGAGAAACTTGAACAAGAAGTTGTATCATTGAGGAAGAGTTTAAGAAACTCTCAAGTGCCAAAAGACTTAACAAATCTTGGATGCATTGGTGAAACTTCATACAAAGAATATGCAAATACCAACAAGAAGGTTGAAGAAAGAGATACACAGACAATTGATGAGAAGTGGACCAGGATACCAAAAAGAATGAATGATTACAAAAGAGATGAATATCCAAGAAGACCTCCTACCTTCAGGAATCAATGAAGATTCAATCAGTATGAAGGAAACTACAGAAGAGTAGATCTCGAATCTAGATGGACTACATCACAAAGAAGGCCACTTACTCCAAGGTATCAAAATTTCTTTTTTGGTCATTGTTATACTTACAAAAAATTTGGACATAAGGAAATTAATTGCAGAATCAATGAAATGAACAAATACACAAGAAACATGAATGGTGTAAATAGAAGATATGGAAATAATCATGGATTTGTCAACATAATTTATAATTCATCTCCCCCGTTGATGGAAAAAAATATTGTATGCTACAAATGTAATTATCTTGGTCACAAAGCACGAGATTGTAGATATATGAATGAAGATGTCTCTATGCCAACCACATTATGGAGAAGGAAAGAGATTCCAAACAATGAAGATTGTCAAATAGAATTAACTGTTGAAGAATGTACAGAAGAAGATGAATGGTACATAGATAGTGGATGTTCTTCACACATGACCGAGGATCAAGACAAATTCATTAGCTTGAAGAGAAAGGGTGGCAATGTTGCATTTGGAGATGACTCATCTGCAAAAATACTTGGAGAAGGTGTAGTAGAACTTGGAAGAAAAAATGTATAAGCAAAGAAAGTCCTATTGGTTGAAGAATTGAAGCATAATCTACTCAGTGTTAGTAACATGTTTGATCAAGGATACACTCTTACGTTTGACTCTCGAAAATGTAAAATCAGATAAAATAACTCAGGAAGATTGGTTCCAACTGCAACAAGAAGACCAAACAACATATACATCATAGACATGAAGAAGAGAGAGAAGAAAGAAGACACAAAAAAGGTTTCCAAGGAAGAAAAAGTCCCAAAGAACAAAAATAAGGATGAAGTATTATTGAGTGTCATGTGTTCAGGGGGAGTAGCCCCAAATAAGAAGGTTACCTTTTGCCATTAAACTCAGGGGGAGAATCCCTAACCTTTTCCATTGATGTCAAAGGGAGAGAGAAATTGGGATCATGATGATAGGGGGAGCATGAGTGTTTCCATCAATGACAGTGGTGGAGATCGTTGGAAGATTGGTTGTTGTCATTGATGTCAACCCTAGTAATTGGTTTTGGACCACAAGATTGATGAAGGTATTTGGACATGAAGGAAAATGTACATGCAAAAACAAAACCCATGGCTGGATAGTATACATCATATTGTTTTTTTTGGTAGGTGGCATTCACGTGGATCCTCATGGTTGAGGAGAAATAAATTTTTGAAGATGACAAAGTGAATTGAAGAAGGAAGTACATGTAGGCCCTGAAGATAATTAAAGAAAAGAATTACAAAATAAGAAAGTGTCAGGTTGACCCTAATGTTAAAAGGAAGTGACATAAATGGTATAAATAAATATCATTATACATTCATTTGATACACAAGTTGAATTTAAGAGGAAATCAGAAGTAAAGAAGGTTGGATTTCAAGGGAGGATGAAGTCTTTTGGTGATGTGTTCTAAGGTATATTATTTTCAGATCATCTTACCATTTTCGCTATAACTTTTTTTCTAGAACGATTCAGATGGTGAAATTGCTATGTTATTGAGAAGACATATCAAGGTATCTATGGTAAAATTTTCAGCTCTTGACTCACTGTAATTATGGAGATACACTCTGTGGAAGATAGGGTTTTTGACCAGTCCTGAAGCTTGTCAATAAATAGGTGTTCTGGGTAAAACATTCATAACTTCTTCATAGAGAATCCAAATTAAGTGGAACAAATTTCATTGGAAAGAGTACAAACTTTAGTTTGTTTTTTGCGAGTTTTAGAATCTGATGTTAAATATTGAGTGTGGGGCATTCTATACAAGTTCTCTCTCCTGAATAAACCATAATTGAATAAAGTCTACCATTCTTTCTATAACTTATTTTTTGGGAGGATTCAAAGAGTGAAACTTGGAGGAGTTTTAGAGAATACATTAAGTAATATTATCTATAGGATCAAAGTATTCCAATAATTGACTAATTGTAGAAATTGAAGAAGTCTCAGGAATCATTATCAGGTTCTATGTGATGGTTGGTTGATGGTGATGATTTAATGTAAAATTTTATTATCTCTCATATATTCTTGGGTGGAAGAAAGGGGCAAGGATGGATAGGTCAACCATTTCTTGATATTGGAGGATTGTATCTTTCTCTTGAAGGTTTATACCTCCCTTTATATTTGGAAGTTGTAGCTACCTTTGGAAGTCATTACTTCCCTTGAACAATAACTATTGATTATTTATCATATATTGTGCATGGTGTATTGGTGTAACTCTTATACTGTTGTTCATTTGTCATTGGATATAATTGAATGGTTAAAGTATAAGTTGAAAAGGTTTTTAAATTGTATTTGATACCGATTCACCCCCCTCTCATTATCAACATCATACAAGAGACAAATTTAGGTGATCATATTATATTGAAGAATTTATCACCAAAACAGAGTGAAAGTTTTAAGGAAAGTAAAGAGATAAGTAAATTTGAACTATCAATTCACCCGATTTCAACCCTGACCCAAGTTTCCACGAGTAGGATTGCACTCATCTTAATAAATATTTTTTCTATTTTCTTTTAGTCTCTTTTATTTTTAATAATAATGTTTGGTCAAAGTAACATATTATGCATCACTATCTTAAAGAATTTGCTCCCACGTGAGATTTTATATGATTTAGTTCTTCTTTTATTTTACAATGGGATGCTAGTAGATCCCAAAGCTCGGGTTTATCTTTGGCCAAAATTGTTTTTGAAAGTGTGCTTTTTCTATTTCGATTTTGTTTGTTTTGATATACTTCTAATTTTGAATCCCATTAATAAAATTTGATTCAGTTTGTTGTGTGTTTATTTTTTTTGGCTTTCTTTGATTGAACTTTCTTCTTGTTTGTCTTTTTGAATAATTATATTTTTTTATCAAAGAGAGATTGTCGAAGGAAGCATTCATTTCAAGACTTATGTTTTTGAAAGCAATTTGAAACAGTTCAAACAGTTTCTAATGTCAAGTTTCAACTCATATAATTAATTTGTAAGTCAATTGAGTACTATGAAATCCTAAACGGTCTTTGTCAGATTATTACCCTTGAAATATGTCACGATCTTTGGGAATTATGATTATCCTTAGACTTTTTACGTCGTCCATATTCTTAAGGAATCACTTTTAACTGCTTCCCCATTCTCTAGATGATTTCTTAAATGAAATCTAAAATCTCTAAACCATGATAAACTTCTAGTTTTGAAAGCAAATATATATATATATATATATAAAAGATCAATTGTTCACCTGTATTGCAATTAATCTCCAGTATCACCCCGCTCTTTTTTTCATCAATAAATCTATAATTGCATTATTATTTAAAAGTGGCATAAGAGGGTTGAAATCACTTAAGTGTGGGAAGTGTGTGTAAACTCATCGAGGTACTGAACAGACTTGATGGCAGCGGGTAAATGCACACATGATACCAAGACAACTTCATCGAGGTACTAAACAAGCATGTTGGCAACGAAGCAATGTCAGGTTGGGAGGTAGCAGGCATATGCTTTTAAATTAACTTTTGTGGAAGTATATATCATGTGGATACAACTATTGGATGGGATTAAAGCATTTGAGTGGGTTAAATGACATCTCTATCGAGGCTATGGACGCCTGTTGGCAGCAGTGGCTCTATCAACGGTATTGAATTCATTTTATAAACATCGTGAATCTTTGATTAAAACACAACTTCAGGTTATAATCCTCTGTAAAATCATTTTTTTCTTCTTTTCTGATATTTTTTCTATAAATTTGAGCTAGTCTTAACATTGTGTAATATTAAAGTGGATTTGTTTCAAAGCAACTTAAAATTATATCATAGTCTTATTATTCTTCCCTACGATGAAAATTTAATAGGTCGGAGATAACTACTTCACCCAGTAAATCGCCATTTGTTGGGCCCCCAACAACTCCCCCTAAATGTTTACAAAATTTAAAGGCCCCCCATTAAAATCTTGATAATTATAATGGACTACATAATCAACCTTTTCAAATAATTCCATACCTTGGCTTGCTTTGAGACAAACTTAAGACATTCACTATAGTATGACACATTCAATACAAGAGTATATGTCAAAAGTTAGAAACGATCATAGAAATCTCAATTTAAACAAAAACATTAATTTTTATCAACTGTTTACTTTTGTTTAAATTATGATTATGTGTTCACTATTTTGCTCATTAGCAAGTTTGACTATTTTGAATAATAGGTTCAATACTTCATCAAATAATATCTTGGTTGGTTTCTCATTTTCACAAAATCATTTGGTGGGATTAATTAATTAATTTGTTTTTTTCATTTTTGCATCTCATTTCAAAATAAAAATGATAATAAAACAAGAATTATCTATCATTTGTTTGATTTGGTGAAAACCCAAAATTAATATTTTTCTCCTCTCCATCAACTTGAAGCTTCTAGAATTTTAAGATCATATTTGAAAGGAAAATATAAACAATGATTTTCTTAGAACTTATAGTTAGTTTAAATTCATTTTTTATTTTATTGTTCTAGATTTTATTTTATTCACAATATTAGGTTATTACTTTAGATTTCTTTTTGTTTCACAAGTTTCTATTATTAGTTATTTGGTACGGATATGATCATTTCCTGATTTTATTATCTAAATACGTTCAATATGATTGATCCAAAAATAATATTAGATTGCTGCAAATAAATTTATGAGAAACAACAGATAAAATTTGGAAAAGCGCCAAGAACAGACAAACGATTTTGTGGGACTGATTGCAACCAAACCATGAGGAATCTAAAGAAACGGTTGAAAATCCATCTCCAAAATTGACCCATTTAGTTTACATGCAAGAATTTTCCCAAACAAATGCACGATTTGAAAGATATTTGTGTCTCTTTACAAGGCAAATTTCAGGTGGCGGAAATTATTAGTGGTGCCCAGACTGTTCATTCATTGTATAAATATATGAGAAAGTTCAGAGCTATGCAGATCCAAAAAATTCAGAGGAGGATTTTTATACTTTCTCTTTTGTATATTATTTCTTTTGTAAACTTTTTTCTTTTCAAATGAAGTAACAGATGGTTGGAATCTTTGGGAGAATGGAGAAGTATTTTCAAAGAAGAATATGGAATTCCAGGTTGCTTAATGGCTTTTGTCCTGTGAGTAAAATGGTTTTATTTTCATTATAATATCTTCATATTATTTGAATAATTGATTATGCATTGATTTAAATTAGCTTTAGTCTATTTTATCAATACATGGTTAATTGTTATCATTTATATATTAATTTTTTCAATCTTTAAGAGTCTATTATCCCAAAAGTTCTTCCTGGACCATATGATGAACACATTTTGTTGAAACTATATGAGAAAACAATTTACCCTTTAGCTTTCGTCTTGTGTAGACTTTGCAGTGTTTTTTCATTGTCTTCTCATGTAATTACTTGATGTGAAATGTTATCTATGTCGAATTAGCTTTAGTAAGTTCTGCACATAATATTTTATATCATGTTTTTCTTTATGTTGTTCATTATCTTTTGGTTTAGTTTATATTTGCGACTGATCATATGTTCAAGTATTTTGAGTTTACATTTGATGCTAGATAGATGGTAACACCATTTCTGAGAATTAGAATTTCTTTCATTTTCAGTTATTGGACATTTCAAGGTCACAAGATATATAATTATTTGTATTTCTGTCATTATAAACTCGCTCCAGAATATGAAATACTTCCTTGAATTTCTTCAGGAAGTATTATGCTTGCTTTTGTCATAGGTTTACACTTGACACAGGTTAAGAGGAGCTCATACAGAATAGAGAGATGAATTTAGCTTAGTATTGTTGATCAGTGAGAGGTTAGTAGGCTCATTGTTTTCTTTTATTCAGATTTGTTTATATATGAATGAGACGATGATTGCATTAATTAGCATTGATTGTTTCTGTGTCATTGTTTCAATTGTATTTTCTTAGTATTTCTTAGTTTAAAATTTTTAAACATTAAAAAAAACAAAAAGATTAATGTTCTTACTTTATCTTATTTTGAAACATTATTATGAACATTCATTTTCACAAGATTTCAAGTAAACCTTGTAAACTGTATATAGATTGTTTATAATCATTTGTATATTCACATTTATTTTTAATAAACATTAGTAAGTAATATATCATTTGCTAGAATCATAGTTTTATATTAGTTTATTTCTTTTACTGTTTTTAGGAATTTAGTTAGCTAATGAAGCCATTAAACCCGTCGGGTCAGATCATACCAAATGGCTTGGGTTAATTAGACAACCCGGTCCGGATCTAACCTTCCAGTTGATGGTGTGTCATTTATGCTCATCAATAGGTTGTTGTGTAATTTTTGAACCACCTTAGGGTCATTGCATATAGTTTTCCACCTGGTTGTGGGCTCGTTTTATGTTATTGGTATCTGCACAATTGGTTATGATGGCTATTATGCCAAAAGGATTGATTTAAGGTTGGTTTCTATTACTTGGGCTCTACATTTCTATCATCATTATTTAGCTTTTGGGGAAAGCTACGGGGGTTATGCCCCTGTGTTTTCTTAATGTTGGTTACTGGCCAGTAAGAAGCCTCTGCTCCTCATCATCTGGTCTACCCTATCTGGTCTCGAACTGTCTCCCTAACATACAAGCTAAGGGTTATAATGCATGCAGTTCGAACGTGCTTGCCTCAAGGGTTTCTCACCTACTGTCAATAAGGTTGACCTCTAGTCTCCCTATGTTGGTTCACCTGAGTGAACCTTTGGTTATTTTTTCATCAGTTACAAAGCCTGATTTTGATGAATTGAACCAGTTACACCCTGTCGAGTATCTTGTTGACTGTCATGAGTTGGTTAATTAGCGTTGACAGTGGTTTTGATTATTGGCTTGTCTCTGTTTGATCGTATTGATTACGCAGTTGTAATTGGAAATGATAATTGATATATAGTCGCCACATTCCTTTTATTATGACAGTTGAATCGTTAACTCAATATTGTTTTATGGTTTGATTGGGGGTAATTGGATATGTACAGTCACATAAATGATTCTTTGAGTTATGTGTTGGTCTGTGTGTTTCCTACAATGTGGTATAAATTGAAGTGATGGTTGTTGTTACTATGTGTTTAAATTGCCCATCGTGATTATTGTGATTTAAAGTATTAATAGTTGTGGCTTGGCTGTCTACTGTGTATGATTTATGGATATCGTGCATCGTATTGTTTATTTGCACCATCAGAGATGGGCACGGGGTTTTTAATAGTATAGTTTCATTGCAATTTAATTGTTAAGTTGGTTAAAGGAATGGAATTGAGCACGTTTTTAAAAGATATTGTGTCTATGTTTGATTTCAGGAATTAATTTATGAAGAGTGGTTAGGGTTTTGATGTTGAACAGAGTTGAAACAAATGACTGTGTGTTCCTTGTATTTTGTTTCAAATATGAAAAAGAAACAAAAGGTCTTTTGACAAGATGGGTGAAGTCATGAGGATTTTGAGTATGATTATTATGTGTTAATTGTAAGATTTTAAGGAAATTGAATGCGGACAACGAACAAGTTTTAACACACAATATTGTTTAATTGGCCACAGTAATTGTTTAATTGATGTTGGAATAGTTGCATTGAATACATAATTGTTTTTATGGATTACTTAATTAATTTTTCGAACAATATCCACTCTTTTCCCCTACCATTACTTCATTTTTCGCTAATTACAATTCCCCTCGCCTTCCCATATTCACTATCCACTCCTTATTCCTAAAATTTAATTATGGTTAAGATAAATAATGTATTATGACAGTTTAAGGATCGTAGGGATCGATTACAATGTTATATTCTTTGGTTTATGTTAAATTCGATTGTTTGTTGTCTATGAGCAGTAATCATGATCTTTTCCCCCTCATGTTAACATTTTTCGCTCAATACATCCCCTTGCTTATCCCAGAATGCTTGTTCACCCCCTACTCATTGACAACTATTGAAAAATTTGTTTGGATTGGATTGCATGAGTCTGATATGCTGTTGAGACAAATTTTATTTCATATTTAAAATATTTGTCATGTATGGTTGTTAAAGAAACTATTTTCTAATCAATTATGCATATAGGAATGAGATTTTTCAGTAGAGGTATCCATGGCAGGGGTAAATGAGGAAGAGGTAATTGGAACAGGGGCCCTAGAAGGCCAAGATTCTCTATACACTTTGATGTAGAATCATAAGAGTTAGGCTAGCTATTTCAAGCTGGGTTTTTTAACTGGATTGGGCAAGGAGTGGTCCAACCTAGGCCTGAAAGGCCTCCCTTCCAAGCCCCATAGTTCCCTATTATCCACGTGCCTCCTCATGTCTCACTACAGCCCGAAGTTCCCAAAAACAATGGATGGAAATAGATTGTCCACCCGACTATCTCCCAACATCGTGGCTGGCCTAACTTGTCCTTACCTACTTCCCTGCCTATCAATCAAATTGTCCAAGCTGCCCCTGTCCACTCACCATTTCAGTCTTCTCATGCAACCAAAAGGTTGAAAATCGAGGCCTACCATGCCCATGACAAAGGAAAAGTCATTGTTTCCCCTTCCTCACCCTCAAATGACTCTGATAAATCAATGTCCTCTCGCATACATTTGAGAGATGATTGCTCTCATGTGATCAGTGAGATTAGGCCTAAAGGCTCTGTTATCACTGAAATTTCGTCCGCACATGGCGACAAGAACTCTGCATCGTCAAAACAGGACTGGAGTCATTCATGGCACAGGATTAATCCCACAGCATTGCAAAAGGGTCAAAAACTATACAAAATGACCAAATATTTGAAGGGCGCTTTACAACATCTGGGTGCGCGCGCGTATGCGCATAACAGAAACGTACAAAGCACGCATATGTGCACAAGGCGCGACTGTTGGGCGAAA
>JZKD02S1829430.1:326188-350718 GCA_000966675.3 Picea glauca
GGGCTTCGCCCCCGAACCCCCATCAGGGGACACTGCCCTTGAACCCCCGCTGGGGGCTCGCTTTCCCCCGTAGAGGGGGTACCCCCCCTCTGCACTCCCCCACGTGGAAGAGTGTACATACTTCTGGGGTGTAAATACTTCATGGGGTATAAACATGGCTGAAAAGCAAGGACCTATGAATCAGAAAGATAATCAGGCTCCACAACCGACATCCCCTCTCACCCCTGGAGCTTCATCCTCTTCTGCAGCCCCCTTTAGAAATCCAATTGAAAATAATTTGCAGCCTAAATCTATCTTGCCTCGAATTTGGTGTAACTTTTGTGAGGAACACCACGAGGAAGCCACATGTGAGGTAAGGAAGAGTGACAGAGATAAGATATTTGGTAAAACACCAGAAAATACCATCGTTGTCCTAGATTTTGTAGATTCATAATATGTCATGATCATCAATTCTAGGAACAAATCCTATGCTCCCAAAGGCAAATTTTATCCTCCCCGCAATTCTTCTAGCCCGAGCTCATCCTCACCAGCTGATACTGTTTAGGTTCCTAAAGTTCCTGACAGTCAAGTAATTGCCTCCCCTCTCCCCTCTTCCAAATACAATATCCTAAATTAGTTGTCCAATATCAAAGCAAATGCAACCCTTCTGGACATGGTTCCCATCCCTGGACAATAGAGACGTCTAAAACAATTCATGGAAGGAAAATATTATGTTGTAGGCAACCTCTCTGAAGAGGTAAATGAAGAGGATTCATCTGTAAATAAAGTAGGTGTACATAACTTTAGATACCTTATAAAAAAATCCCCCTTTTTATATTTCTGTAAATATTATGGATAAGATCGCCCATTATTGCCTTATTGATGGCGGTTCGGTCCCAAGTGTGATGTCTAACATTATTATGGAAGATATAGGCTTGTCTTGTACAAACGAAAACGCCAGAAGCATGCTCTCTTATAATAGTATACAACAAATGAACATAGGTGATATTAAAGATGTGACCTTAGTTTTGTGCGCACACCCTGAAATAAGTACAACCCTTAGCATTCAGGTAATTGATATGCCAACAAGCAATTACTGAATCATCTTGGGAAGAGATTGGAAATCTTTGACGGGTGGATACTTCTCACTCAACGGGACACATTTATCCATTCTTTGAAATGGAAAAAACATTATAGTCCTTAGAGAGGGAAGGATTTCACCTTACATAAAGAGTGTTCCACAACCTAATGTGAACTATATCGAAGAGGACCTAGGAGTGTATTCCATCGTTGTTGAAGAGGATAACATTCTATTGGAGCAAATTGATTTAGATGATGGTATGTGGCATATGCACTTTGATGGTTCATGCTATACTGAAGGTAGAAGAGATGGAATTATCTTGATTTCTCCTATAGGAAAAATCCATAACTTTTCTTATAGGTTGGAGTTTTCTTGCATGAACAATGTCACTGAATTTAAAGCTTTATTATTAGGCATTGAAAATGCCTATAATCTTGGTTGTGGTCACCTTTCAGTTTTTCGAGATTCCGAGCTTGTTGTGAACCTTGTATGTAAGATATACTCTCCTAGAAACAAGTTGATGAAACGATATACCCAAACTGTTTGGGCACTTATCTCAAACCTATTATCTTTTAACATCACTCATGTTAAGAGGGAATGGAACTCAATGGATGATTGGTTAGCTGTCTTTGTAGCCTATCCTAATTGGAAACTTCTGCCACACAGACTTGATTATACTTTTCAATATCTATATCATCCACATATCCCTGATAATATAGAATCTTGGTAGGTCTTCCCTAGCGATGAGAGAATATGTGATTTCATTCAAAATGAATCGTATAATACCAAGGAAATTATATCCATAGAAGATAACAAGATCCCTAAAGGCTTGACTCCTCTAGAGAGTTCATTTTCATCAAGTGATGTAGGCAATAAAGATAAATAGAAATAAGAAGAGTTGAAAAGGAAGGTGGGTGAAACCATCTCGTTGAAAATTGGGACACCCGAATCTCCAAAGAATGTTAAAATAGGTGCCCAATGTTCTGATTAAGAGAAAATGAAGTTTACCAAGCTACTTGGTGAATTTCAAGATGTTTTTGCCTGGTCTTATGAGGATCTTTGTGGTTTTGATATTTCTCTTATACAACATGTCATTCCATCAAGGAAGGCATAAAACCAATTAGGAAAAAACAAATACCTATCGACCCTGCACCATAAGCAACTATTTGAAAAGGATTGGAAAAAATCTTGAAGGCTGGTATCATCTTTCCAATCAAGTATTCTGAATGGGTTTCAAATTTGGTTCCTATCCAGAAATTCACTAAACATATAAGATTTTGTGTTGATTTTCGCGCAGTTAAGCGAGCTATTATGAAAGGTTATTTTCCTTTCCCTAACATAGAAATGATTTTGCGACAAGTCGCAAGGTCATAGATGATGCCCTTACTTGATTTTTTTTTCGGTTACAATCAAATCAAGGTAAAAGAGGTAGATAAATTCAAAACCACCTTTATTACTATTTGGGATACCTTGACTTATGAGCATATGCCTTCTGGATTATCTGATGAAAGTACCACTTTTAAAAGACCTATGCAAGTAACTCTTGATGATTTGATCAATGAAGTTATTCATATCTATCTTGATGATCTAATTATGCACGTTAAAGAGATGTCAATTGTTTCGAAGTCTCAAGAATTATGGTTGGGTCCTTTCAAGATCGTTTTTTTCTTGGGTACTAACTCTTACATTCTAAAGGATTTACAGGAGCGATTGTTTTCCTACAACACTAACGGTTCTCACTTGAAACGTTAGGTGGAACCAACTTGAAAAGTTCTAACGCTGTTTGGATTTTCTGTATATTAGTAGTCTAGTTTTACTTTCATTTTTTTCATTGTTTTTCATTTCTGCTATACAATAGTTTATTTTTTGCTTTCTATTTTTTAATAGCTTTCCTATTGTTTTTACAATTCTGTCATTTTATTTATGTTGTTTTAAATTTTGTAGTCCCATTTTCATCATGGATTTTATTGCTTTTCATCTTTTAGTTGACTTTTGGTCAAAAATAAGATGTTGGATCTGTTCTTCCATAGTGACACTCCTGCAAGATATTTTTAATCAATAACAATCAAGCTTACATAGTTGTTACGATGTATCCCCTGAAAACACACTTGAATTTGTTATCTTCTTTCATTGTTGTCTTATAAATAAATCGGTTATCTCTCACTTCTGCTTTCCATTTTTTTGTCCATTTGAGAATTAAAAGAGAAAGTCCATAATTTTTTCTCCTTGAAGTAAAGAGAAAATTTTGGTTGAATGATTATGCATACAGGGATAAACCCCCTCATACTTAACATTTTTCATGAGTTATTCCCAAATTCCTGGTCATTTTTCCATTAAATATGCTCACTTCCCCCTGTTGCATAATCATTCTGATTATATTTTCTTGATCTACTGTTCTTGGTCTGTGAAACCATGTGTTATGAGTTCTTAATATATTGGAAACAAATTTCCCTGTGGAGTCACCAGTTTTTTGACGATAAAAATCGCAACGAGGTTTTCGCTCGCAAAGTATTGCTAAGGCCTATTATTTAAACTAAGCTAATGATATATAATACTAGTAGGTGGGACCCCCTTGTAGATTGGAGGATCAGATAAGGTTCGTATTACACATTTATGATGTTGGTCGACACCGCTTACATGGTTCTACATGATTGATGATGAATATTGTTTTCATTTGCGACATAATGGTAGATTGATAATGGCTTTTATGTGTTAGTCATGTTTCTCTAAGATATAAATTCCATGTTATAAATGGATTATGTTCACTAGAATTACATTTCTATTGTAGCCATGATTCGTCACATGTCACACTTGCACAAGACACATGTTAGTTATAACAAAAGACAAAAGCAATATGGAATAAATCCAAAAGAAGAAACTAAACTAGGCTATGTTATGCTATACTATGTGCAATTGAAATTTAAAAGGGTTGATGTTAGTCCTAACTAGCAATGTTAGTGGCTATACAATTTTATTGAGTTATATGAAAGCGCATGTGATATATGTTATAGTATGGTTTTGAATTAATGGTTAGTATGGATCGCGTGGCGCATTTGGCAAGCAATGTGTGCAAGTTTCGATGTATGGATTAATGACATGGATTAATGTTTGGTTGGTTGTCATGTACTACATAATTGAATGAAGGGAGGATGGAAGAGACAGGCAGTAAATTCACATCACCCCATACTTCTTCCATTGGCCGTCACCCTAGCTTGGTTATTGTTCATTCAATTTTTGCTGTGGTTAAGCTTCGATATTCAAGCGTGGAAGGAACTGCTCGATCAAGCTCGCATTTTTAAGGTCATTTGGTTACAGGTATGTTTTTTTATCCCATCCATGAACTCGCTCTATTTACGAAATAAATGTTGGCTCAGTGATGTATTGTCCTGTTTTTTTCCTGAGGCTGGCAACTGTGTAAACTCATGGTGTTTCTTTGGAATGGTTGTTTGTGTTATTCATTGCAAATGGATAATTTGATGGTTGAAGTCATGATTTTATTGACTGTTATGTGTGGTGGAAGCCGTAATGGCTCTCTGTTGTTTCTATGAGTTTTTTTTGGAGGGTTTCATTCTGTCTAGACTTGTTGGTCGTCTCCTCACAGTCTTTGTAACCACACATCGTCGTATTTTGTGTTACGGGGTTGCTGTGTAATTTTTGAACCACCTTAGAGTCACTGCATATAGTTTTCCACTTGGTTGTGGGCTTGTTTTATGTTATTGGTATCTGCACAATTGGTTATGATGGATATTATGCCAAGAGGCTTGCATTAAGGTTGGTTTCTATTACTTGGGATCTACATTTCTATCAGCATTATTCGGTTTTTTGGGAAAGCCATGAGGGTTATACCCCTTCGTGTTCTTGATGTTGGTTACTGGCCAGTAAGAAGCCTCTGCTCCTCGTCATCTCGTCTACCCTACCTGGTGTCAAACTATCTCCCTATCATACAAGCTAAGGGTTTAAATGCATGTGGTTCCACCATGCTTGCCTCAATGGTTTCTCACCCACTGCCGATAAGGTCGACCTCCAATCTCCCTGTGTTGGTTCACCCGAACAAACCTTTGGTTATTTTTTCATTAGTTACAGAGCTCAATTTTGATGAATTGAACCAGTTACACCCTGTCGGGTATCTTGTTGACTGTCATGAGTTGGTTGAGTAGCGTTGAAAATGGTTTTGATTATTGGATCGTATCTGTTTGATTTGATTGATTACACAGTTGTTATCAGAAATGTTAATTGATATATAGTCACTGCATTCCTTTTATTATGACAGTTGAATCAATAACTCAACATTGTTTTATGGTTTTATTGGGGGTAATTGGGTATGTACAGTCACATAAATGCTTCTCTGCGTTATGCGTTGATCTGTGTGTTTCCTACAACAAGGTATAAATTGAAGTGATGGTTGTTGTTATTGTGTGTTTAAATTGCTCGATCAAGATTATTGTGATTTAAAGTATTGATAGTTGTGGCTTGGATTTATACTGTGTATGATTTATGGATATCATGCATTGTGTCATTTATTTGCACCATCAGATATGGGCATGGGGTTTTTAATAGTATGGTTTCATTGCCATTTAATTGTTCAATTGGTTAAATGAATGGAATCGGGCATGTTTTTAAAAGAGCTTGTGTCTGTGTTTGATTTGAGGAATTAATTTATGGATAGTGGTTAGGGTTTTGATGTTGAACAATGTTGAAACAAATGACTGTGTGTTCCTTGGATTTTGTTTCAAATATGAAAAAGAAAAAAAGGTCTTTTAACAAGATGGGTGAAGTCATGAGGATTCTGAGTATGGTTATTATGTGTTAATTGAAATATTTTAAGGAAATTGAATGCAGACAACGAACAAGTTTTAACACACAATATTGTTTAATTCGTCACAGTAATTGTTTAATTGATGTTGGAATAGTTGTATTGAATACAAAACTATTTTTATGGATTGCTTAATTAATTTTTCGAACAATCTCCACTCTTTTCCCCTACCATTACTTCACTTTTCGCTAATTACAATTCCCCTTGCCTTCCCATATTCACTATCCACTCCCCGTTCCTAAAATTTAATTATGGTTAAGGTAAGTTTTGTACTATGACAGTTTAAGGATCGCACGGATGGATTACAGTGATATATTCTTTGGTTTATGTTACAATTGATTTGTTTTTGTCTGTGAGAAGTAATCACGATCTTTCCCCCCTAATGTTAATAGTTTTCTCTCAATACACCCCCTCGCTTATCCCAGAACCCTTGTTCACCCCCTGCTCATTGAAAATTGTTGAACAATTTGTATGGATTGGATTGCATGAGTATGATATGTTGTTGAGCCAAATTTTATTTCATATTTAAAAGAGTTGTCATGTATGGTTGTTAAAGAAACTATTTGCTAATCAATTATGCATACAAGAATGATCTTTTTCAGCAGAGGTAGCCATGGTAGGGGTAACCAAGGAAGAGGTAATTGGAACAGGGGCCCTAGAAGGCCAAGATTCTCTATACACTTTGATGCAGACTCGCAAGAGTTAGGCCAACTATTTCAAGCTGGGTTTTTTAACTGGATTGGGCAAGGAGTGGTCCAACCTAGGCTTGAAAGGCCTACCTTCCAATCCCCACAGGTCCTTGGTATCCCCATGCCTCCTCATGTCTCACTACAGCCTGAAGTTCCCAAAAATTATGGATGGAAAGAGATTGTTCACCCGATAGTCTCCCAACATCGTGGCTGGCCTAACTTGTCTTTACCTGCTCCCTTGCCTATCAATCAAATTGTCCAAGATTCCCCTATCCACTCACCATTTCAGTCTTCCCATGCAAGCAAAAGGTTGAAAATTGAGTCCCACCATGCCCCTGACAAAGGAAAAGCCATTGTTTCCCCTTCCTCACCCTCAAATGACTCTGATAAATTTGTGTCCTCCCACATACATTTGAGAGATGATTGCTCTCATGTGATCAATGAGATTAGGCCTAAAGGCTCCACACAACCTAAGGCAAATTCAGAGAGATCAAAAGGTGACAACAACAACAAGGGAAATATTTCCTCCCAGAGTAGAAAATATGGATTTTAAGTTTTTATTTATTAATTGTTGAGAACAATTGATTTCTGAAATTTTGGACAACACACTATTTTTTGGATATATGGGTAATATATTTTTGGAAATAATTTCAATTATCATTGAGATAAATTTTCAAATATGAATGTGATGATGGGAGTCACAAGGAAGGATGTTTTTCTTGATTAACTAGTTGTGTTATGATTGTTAAAAGCTAAAGGGAGTCACAAGAGGTCCCACCTAGTAGTTATTATTTATTTAAAACCCTTTTTATGATTTATTACTTTTCCTCCTTAACTAAAAGTTGGTTGAGTTTTAGTTAACTTAACTAAGGAAGTAGTTTAACTACTTCAACCAATTCTAATTTGTTTAAAGGCAAAAGGAAAGGGAGGAACAAGAGGAGAATAGAAGGAGAATCATATTACAGTTTGCTCTTTGATTTTTTTGTTGAGATAATTCGGTTTTCATTCATTCCTTAATTCATCAGGAGCCTAATTATTTTTTATGATAGCAGGGTCCTATTGTAGAAAACAAAATTCAGGGCTGAATTACATCATTTAGACACTTGTTTTTCAGAGGTGTTGATCTATCTTTGATAGTCTGTGTAGACTTGTTTGTTTATGAATTAGATTTCATGACTGACAAAGGTTATTGTGCAGAGTCGAGTGGGCAGAAATCCATGGCAAGTTGATCCATCTTTTAAAGTTTAATTTTTTAGTTTCTGTCAAAAGTCCTTTTGTATGTTTCATCGGTGACGTCTAAGTTTGACTTTGGTCCAAAACTTGCTCAAGAAATTTTGTAAAGAGAACGATTCTTTGATGAATTGGAATGAAATAAACGATTTCTTTATGTCTCATCTATTTTGATTATCGACATGGTTTCTTTACTTCTGTCTCTATATTTATTTCAATATCTGTTATGTTCAGAAAACACATAAATAATGAATTTTTCAGCAAGCTTTTATTTATTAAAAAAAACAACCTAAGAACTTGTAAACAATACTTGTGAATTAGGATAACATTTTTTATGGCTATAAACATAGGGTGATATTCCCATCTATATTTTTTTAGCCAAGTAAGATCTGAAAGTGCTTGAGTAAGATTATTTCATATCTTTTCCTCAATAGTGCCTAAATTTCTGCTCGATTTTGATAGCATATCAATAGGCAACTCCCATGATGACATGTTTAGGAAATCCATTTTGGTTTGGATGTACCTATGCAAAGCCCCATGGTATTTCAGAACTAGATGTTGCTTAGAGTCTTTGATACCTAGCTTGGTGTGCAAGATATGGAAAGTATTTGTGAACTTCGACATTGTTTGGCTCTTCTCTTGCCACAGTGTGGTCCATCTCATGTATTGGTCTTAATAGTTATCAACAGGGTAGTATTGTTCCTTGACCGCATCCACAAAAAAATCCCAAGTGGGCTCGACCCCATAGATTATAGATTCCTCTGTGGAACTTTTCTCCCAGTGAGTTTCCCACCAATGTTTGACATGGGGGAGAGCCTTGAGGAGTGTGAAGGTGATCTTTTCCCTATCAAAAAAATTGTGAACAAAGAAATAACCTTCTAGCATATTCAACCATTTTTCTAAGGCATCCACATCTATTTGACCTTCAAATATATGAATATCAAAATTAACTTGTACCTTGAAGGGAGAGGTTCCTCCAAAGTGGTTTCTTGATGAATATGTGCATGTTGCTATTGGCAGGTGTTGAAGGATGTGGGAAAAATTATCCATCATTTAGTCCCTCTGTCGCACGAGAGCTTGCTCAAGCAATAGGTTAATAGGATATTATGCTCCACCATTTTTATATTTTGCCACCATAGAGGGTTTCTTGGGCATGCAAGAACGATTTTCCTCAAGAGAGACAAGCTCGAGACCCAACTTGCTATACTCGGACCTCGTCGAGGACATGCACTGAAAAATGATCAAGACTAGCTTTCTCTAGTACCACTGATCCAAATTATTTTCATAACGAAATGAAAGCAGAGATATTACAATGAAATACACATAAAAATTTCCAGAAATAGAGAAATACAACAATACATGATTTCTATTAATGAAAGAAATGTAGAGAGACTGTAAAAATATAGAGTGCAAGACTCGCTAGAATGGTGGCAGCTTTATCTCTGAGAAGAGATGTGATGGCTACACTCATTCACAAGACAATCATTACAATGAGGCTTTGAAGGTATTTTTATTATAAACATGAATTCCAAAACCCTAGACATCCAAAAAACTAACCCTAGGAGATGAAGCGCTAAAAGTTATCTGGGCTCCGTTGGGGTAAGTTAGTACATTAACTTCCGAGGGTCATAACTTTTGCATATGATCTCCGTTTTAGGCGCGTGATAGCCCATTGGAAAGGTATTTTCGATAAATATGCATTATGCCATTAAACTCTGACTCTATCTACAATTTTATTGTGGCAAGCCAAGAAAACACTGTTAAGAGCCCCAAAACGACCTTGGAAGTAAAAAAAGATGTACGTACATGAAAACTTTCAAAATAATCTAGTTGGAATAGGTGGTCGACTACCAATATCCACCTGGATGTTTTGTATGGATTCGGGACAGCCCTATAAGTGCATAACCCATAATTACAAAGAAATGTCCCCATTCCAGAGAAACGTGTTGAACTGAAAACTTTCAAGATGAGACAGTTGGAATTTGGAACAAGTGGGTGGCCACCAATATCCACCTGGATCAATGAATGAGAATCATTCCATTGCAAGAATAAAATATTATATCAATATATCCATTATTTTTAATAATGAAACATCTTCAAATCCATTCTCCTTGGGGTTCATTTCTCTTATGATCTCTTTAGTCCAAACTCTTGTAATGATGTCCAACAATATTCCTCAATGAAAATAGAATAAAGGATGTAAGTGGTGGTATCATTATAGTGAGAAGAAATGATAGTAACTATGTCATAAGTTCAAAATAGTCTCGATTGTCCAAATATCCTTAATCAAATATGAAGGGGGGCATTGTATAGGATCAGGGTTCCTCCTAATTAGGTTTTACATCAATTATAGGTACAATTACCTAAATCCTAACAAATTTGTGCCTTGGGTACTCCACCTATGATATAATATGATAATCATGCACTCGAGATAATCATGGACCTGAGAGAAACTGAAGAAAAATATAAACTAGATTTTAGGGAGCAAGGTAAAAGAGTTTAGCAACCATGGATAGTTTAGCTCATGGGATATTTTTGGAAGGAATTTTCAACTGACTCCATTGTTTAGTCATTGTTTACTTGGTTGTTGGAGTTAGTGAGGATAAGTCTTCATTGAGAATTGTTTCCTAGATTATTTTATTGTAACCTTTGAGAGGATATTGTGGATGTCAAAAAACTCTTTGTACTTTTAGTTAAAGGTTTGCTAGAGATATTATTCTCTTATTATTCCTAGGAGAGATGATGGATCTAGGAAAACAAATAGTATTTTATTATATGAGTTTGAGATCAAACCTATATAAGGGTTTGATCACCTCATTTGAAACATGTATTGGATTAGTGAGGAAATGAAAGTACTCGTGAGAACTCTTACTCCAAGTTTTCGAAGTTATGTGGTCTTTTGAGTAATTTTATTTTTGGATTTGTTCTAGGGCATACTTGGAGGTTAATTATTTTTGATAAATACTGAATGTCAGAGGTAAATAAGGCCATAGAGGAGTTTATCTACTACATTGGGGGGTCTTGTAGTAATATATATTAGTGTTATGTTATAGTCTCTAGCCATATACCATCAAGACCAATACAATGTTGATTTTTTGTAGCAGCAGGAGGTTTTGCCTCTTGGAAAATTTTTCTTAGAGAGGAATATTCCAAGAAGTCAAAGGAAGACCATTGAACAAGTGAATAATACCCCATAAGTGAAGTCTTCCCCATAGGAAAATAATAAAGTGAAAATATAATTTCCAAGAAGAGAAGTCGGTCCAAGTAAAGTGACTTGAAGATTATAAATAAAGAAGGATGTCTCCTCATTTGAACACACTCACTCAACGTATCATCTTATCATCCAAGTGAAGGAGAAGAAGGAGGTGCAATAGGCTAGGGTTTCCTCATGAACCCTCACTAGGGTTTCTATTTTGTCTTGGGAAATTCGTTGGAAGAGGCCAAGTACTCTAGCACTCTCGCTAGGGTTGCTACACATCATATTTCAAGAGATAAGTACCTGTTATTAGGGTTTCTTCATTATTTTTTCTCTTGTGAATAAAACTTGTTCATGGTTATTTGTGTTATCAAAAATATTCTCTCTAACAAAATTTGGCTAGGTTTTCCCCCAAGTTTGGGGTTTTCCTGGGATAAATCTTTGTGTCTTCTTGTGTTTGTCTATATGCTTCTATATCATGCTTATATTTTCAATATATGGTTGTGAATAAGTTCATCCATTCGACATATAATACCCCTATGTATTTGATATCTATGTCTGATGTCCTAATGCATTAATACATATTATCTACATGCACAACTTTCCCAAGGAATCCAAACAAGCATTCATGATTTATTTATGTGAACACTTAACTTCTACATCTAGGAGACATTCCTTTACAAACATGTAGCCACTTCAGGCAAAATATGATAGAATCTATAAATGGGAGTTTTACATTAGAGAGGGGATTTTTTTGGGGGGGTGGGGGGAGGGGGGGTTATTGATATGTCAACTAAATTATAGGGTAAATGCATTATGTTTGTTTTGGTTATGATTAAAGTTTAACTTTGGTTGTTAAAGCTTTTGAAATAATAGTGTTTGGAATATGGAAATAACTTGATGTTGAATGAATTAACATAATTATTAAGGGATAATGCCATTAGAGTATGTGTTGTGTTTATTCTATTTAAATCACCAACTTTAAATTCTTAAAATAATTAGTTAAAAAATAAAAATATAACAATTAGTGCCATTTTTTTACTCTTGAAATGGGTTCATTGTAGGGAGTCAAATGAGTCTTATCTTGATGATGACTATTCCATGATTCAAGTGGAGGGAAGCTACTTGAGCCCACCTGCAACACTATACTGTTTGGATGGCTTAGTGTAGGGAAGGAATCACACATCACATGACAATGTAGGTTCCATTGCACAATTTATCCATTAATGAAGGACAAAATCATTGGTGATGTTGTGCATGTGACCATGTTGTTAGGACAACCATACTTATGAAAGTAACACATAATTTACTCGCCACAACCTTGAAGCATCTTCCATGACATCAAAGGGAGTTTTTTTTGTGTTCTTGAGTTAAAATAAACATTCAAACTATCTTTAATATATGAAAAAAAAAAATCTCGCTTCTCACCAATGGATCTGACCCATCTAAGACTTCATGGTGCAACTTGCACTACAAATGAAAGTAATTATGCTTAAGGAGGAATAAATTTATATTTAAGAATCTTATAGAATCGATTAATAAAAGGTTGAACACCATATTTATAATTACCAATGCACTATTAACCAACATTGAGATGAGCATAAGTGAATCCTTGCAACGGATCATAAGCGTAATTCTTTAGAGGGGCTGGAAACATGTTTTCCAATATTGGGAAGAGAAGGTGGAGAGGTTTGATTGGGTTGACAAAAAATGGAAGAGTCTCAATAGATGGCCAATCATTTAGGAAGATGGAGAAAGACAACTATTGGAGAAAGAGTTGCAAGCTATGCATATCAAAATATATAATGGCCTAGACATTATTTGATGGGGAAAAACATGGAATGACAACTTCATAATCAAGGAAGCATACAGACTGGAAAGGGGGGTGATATATGAAGAAAATAAATAGGTATGGAGCAAGATATGGAATCTAGATATATGGAGAAAAAATTATACTTTTCTATATTTGGCCACCAACAAAAGAAGCTTGACCTGTGACATACTTTTGAGGAGAGGATTTATAGGACCCTAAATATGTATGATATGCAGAGTAGATGAGTAGATAATAGACCACCTATTTTCCACTTGCAGAGAAACTCCAAGCCTTCAGGATTTAGGTGCCACATTGATTATTTAGATAGAGATAGATAGGATATTATCAGGACTCTAGAAATATGGCAACTCAACCCCTATTAGAACCTCACCCTCAAAACATTTTGGAACATTCTCCCGAGATTTATCCTCTAGAACATCTGGAAGGAACAAAATATAATAATTTTTAAACACAAGCAACAATCAATGATGGTGGTTTAGGAAACAATTTGTTCCAAAATCAAGGAATCAATTGCAACAACAACCTAGATAGAAGGGGATTGAGATCCTTCTAGGGATGAAAAGGAAATTTTCATTTCTTGGAAAGTAGATTCTCTCCAAGGACATCCTTCTTTGCCCAAGAGACTAACCAGGGTAAAATTGAAAGAGACTTAGGACCCACCTCTAGAGTCACATATAAAGTTGTATTTGGACAGAGCCTCCAAAGGAAATTTTGGGCCCTCGGGTGTAGGGGGGATGTTTAGAAACTTGATATGAAATCCAAATATATGGAGAAAATTTTATATTTTTCTATATTTGGCCACCAACAAAAGAATCTTGATCTGGGACATACTTTTGAGGAGAGGATTTATATGACCCTAAATATGTATGATATGCAGAGCAGATGAGGAGATAATAGACCACCTCTTTTCCACTTGCAGAGAAACTCCAAGCCTTCGAGATTTAGGAGCCACGTTGTTTAGTCAGATAGAGATGGAGAGGATATTATTAGGACTCTGGAAACATGGAAACTCAACCCCTATCATAACCTCACCCTCAAAAAAGTTTGGAACATTCTCCCAGGATTTATTCTCTAGAACATCTGGAAGGAACAAAATATAATAATTTTTAAACACAAGCAACAATCAATGATGGTGGTTTGGGAAACAATTTGTTCCAATATCAAGGAAGCAATTGCAACAACAAACTAGATAGAAGGGGATTGGGATCCTTTTGGGGATCAAATGGAAATTTTCAATTCTTGGAAAGTAGAGTCTCTCTAAGGACATCCTTCTTTTCCCAAGAGACTAACCAGGGTAAAATTGAAAGAGACTTAGGACCCACCTCTAGAGTCACATATAAAGTTGTATTTGGACAGAGCCTCCAAAAGAATTCTTGGGCCCTCAGGTGTAGGAGGGTGGTTTAGAAACTTGATAGTGGATATTCAGACTATATTTTCCATTAGGTGGGGTAATAACTCCAACAATGGGGTTGATCAGAATCTAGACCAGGGGTCAAATTTTAGCCCAAAAATCAAAGTGCTCGGAATCGCTACAAAATGAATAGGTGTGTATCCCTCATCGTCACGAACCCAACGCACTTTGAATGGGCTCAAACAAACATCGAATGAGTGAGATATCACGATCTATTCGATTTGTCAAACTGGCAAAAAAAAAATGTTGACTGTACAGGATGACGTGGCAGGGGTACGAACGCACACATGGCAGTGCTGACGTGGCATGATGCTGACATGACAAGAGCTAAGTTGGTAGATGAAGTGTCAAGTTTTGATTTGGCAAAGTGGTCAAATTATATTTGGACACATGGCATGTTGATTGGCCAATAGAGTGGTTCCACGTGGCCCAAGCATGGGCTGCCACATGGCACCATGAGTAGTGTAAAATTATTATGGTGTCTGTGGGATTAGAACCCAGGACCTCCCACCATAGGGGCAAGGATTTTGCTAAGACCACCATGCCAACGTGCCACAACAATGGTTCTTAACTATATATGTTTTAACATATATTTAAATGTTATATATGTTGCATTTTGGGCGCGGGTCCGGGATCGGTCTTAGCCCTATCCCACAGTTTTGTGTGCCTTATCCATATGACCTATGTCCATTTAAATGCATGGGAATCCAACCAACAATCAAGCATACTGAAATTTTGTGCATCCACACACTTGACACTTGTCAAGCCCACAAACTGACTTGCAACGGAGCCCTTAATTTGCACCGGGACGTGGCCACATGGCCCCCATGCGCCCAACACCTCCGCGTTTTGGGGGCTTAGTTCCATAACTGTTCTACAATTTGGTGTGTTTTGCGGGAATGCATGTGTGTGCTGGGTTTAGGCATGGGAAACATCCAGAAGCCAGGTTACTCACACACAGGTGTGAATTGGCAAACCAGAGACAACAAGCTTGAAGGAGGAAAATGGCAGGAGGCCTATCTTCTTCAGTTTTTGGCCAATAGATGTGCCGAAAAAGCCCAACTAGAGGTTTTTGGATGTTATGAATCCATTGACATAGTTTTCAAAGCCATTTGGAGACCTATTTTGTAGGTTTTTCTACCTTGAAGTTTCAGGAGCTCCAGGGAGCTCAGGGCCACCATTGATGGAGGCCATGCTCAAATAAGCCCAAGTCTGTTTTCTGTGACTGAATAGTCATTTTTGACTAATTGTTATGCTATAAACACATTGGGACAGGTTTCAGATCGATTTGAGGACTTTTACAGGTTTTTTTTCCATGGGGAAGCTCAAGGCCACTAGTAGAAGAGGTCATGCCTGGATGAGCCATGGTCCGTTTTCAGAGTTCTATTAGTCATTTTTTGGGTTTTTATGTATTCTGAACCCAATGGTACAGTTAGTAAATCCATTGGAGTTGAGAAGCATCTTGTAAAATAATATTTGACAAACTAATCCCAGAGAGCCTAGTCCATTGATGGAGGCTCGAGGAGATGTAGCCCAGTTGGGGGTGAAATCCTTTATCATGTTGTGAGTGTTTGCTGGTTATTATTTTCTACAAGTTATTTTTGCTATTGTATTTATGTAAAAAACATATTTAAACTTTTAAAAGCCTCACACATGAACACATAAAAGAAGCCTAAACTTGACAAATAAAACCTCTTTCACAACTTTGACATAGAGTAAGGTCCTGAAGTTTATATTTTAATGGAGTAGAGGGTGATTGCATAGCATAACAAGTTAGCCCCCTATTTTCATATCAGGGGTAGAGCTGATGGTGTTGATCATAGGTCTACAAATATCCAAAGAATAGGGAATTTGTAAAATGAATGTCAAAGGGGACTCACTTCTTCTCATCTCAACCTTACATCATCACTTATTCTCTTCTTCTACTCATCTCAATCTTACATCGATTAAATCATTTGTCCAAGGGTTTTTACTTGAGGTTGAAAATGCATACTATTGTGAGAAATGTAACAAGAAGGTTGATGATTTAAAATGAACATGTATAAAATCCTTGTCAAATACATTAGTAATTCACCTGAAGTATTTTGACTTAGATTATGAGACCATGCAAAGAATAAAGTTGAAGGACTAATTTGAGTTCCCAATCCACTTGGATATGAAACCATTTACTATAGAAGGTCTTGATTTACAAGAGAGTGATGAAATTATGGAAATTAGTGATTCAAAAAGTTTGGGTAATGGTTGTTTGGTCAAGACATTGATTTTGTTTGTAGGGTCGGTCTCTGTCATGTGGAAATCATGTGGATCGTGCTGGTTCCCTTCCTCAATCATAAGTTAAAACAAAAATTTATCATGGTAAGAGAGCAAGAAGGAAATATAAATAAAATAGAGCAACAAAGAACTGCAAGATTCATTAGTTTTTGTGAAATCAAGTCTCAACAAACATAATTTTTACCGATTTGGATGTCGTTTTTCATTTAGGTGGGATCTTGATTTGTCTTTGTCGTGTTGTTTCTTCTATCAGTATATCTTTGTGGCTCCTTGGTGGGGTCACTCTGTCTCTCATCTACTTGTTATAGGGTTCCCGCTAATGTCGAGGGTTTTTTGTTAGGGGTCTCGGTCGCGGGGTCTCTTATTGATCATTGCATATTGGTGTTGAGGATATGTTGTCGGGGGTCTCTATCAAGGGGTCTCTTACAACTTGCCACAAGTTAATTGTTTAAATGAATATGTTATAACATATTCATGGTTATATATGTTATATAACATATATAATATATAGCATATATGTTATATTGTTGGAATACTGAGAGGGAGGGGGGTGAATCAATATGATCACTTTTACCACTTTTAACCACAAAATATATTTTTCAACTTATCAACAATATTCAACAGTTTCTCATCAATGCATAATATGTGATTGTATTCAATATATCATGAGCATATAATCATAAGAAACATCACATCAAACACATAGTACACCATTATTTACATGGAAACCCAAATGGGAGAAAACCATAGAATGTTTTCTTATATATATCAAGAATTCATTCATGGGAAGCACCAACTTCCAAATTCTCCAGTTGCAACTAGAAAGAGGATCCAACCCCCTATTTACAAGCTCCAACCTGAAGGAAGCTACAACTCCCTGAATTCTCTGACTCCGTCCAGAAGGAGGATATAACCCCCTGATTCTCGGGCTCCAAACTGAAGTAAGTTCCAACTCCTTGATTCTCCAACTCAAGCCAGAAGGAGGCTACAACCCCCTAACTCTCAGGCTCCAACCTGAAAGAAGCTCCAACTCCCTGATTCTTTGACACCAACCGGAAAGAGGATACAACCCCATTTCCTTTCCCCATCCCGCTGCCTTGAAATATAAGTTTAGACCAAACTGTCATTACCACAATCACTACCACTAATATATCAATCAACCTGTTACCAAATATTTCACTGTCAACCTGTCCAACCTGTCACTGTATCCAACTTGTCACATCAACATGTCCAACCTGTCACTAATCAACCTATCCAACATGTCATTGATCAACCTGTACTCAACCATATCCTCTCACATGGATCATATACCAAGAACTACTCTCAACTAGATGTTCAACATCACCAACACATGCCTTTACCAAGCATGTGCTAACATCGCCAACATACCATCATAAGATATGTGTCTCGACCATGTACAAAAGCATATACCAAACCATCAAAACGTACCATACCAAGAATCAACCATGTACCACAACCTATACAACAACAAGTGCACCAACCATGCACCAACACCTATACTATCAACACTTGTACCATACCATGTGCCAACCATGCACTTCAACCATGTACATCAACACATGTACCATACCATGTGCCAACCATGCACATCAACAATGTACAAACCAAGTACTAAGATCACCAACAAGTGCATCAATCATATACTATATCAATAAGTACCTCAAACATGTGATAACATCACCATACCAAACCAGATATCAAGATAGCCAATAATGCACTTCTAACAATGTATCACATCATCATCAAGGTGTACCATATCACATACCATCACCACCATGCCTTAATCATGTATTATACCATAACCAAGCATAATTAATATTCACATAAGCATACTTGTAACATGTAGTTGACCTGATGTGATGTAATATTGACATGTAACTCTTCCAAAACCTTCACCATCCTGGTACCAACATTTGTACAAAATTTTCCTTAGCCTCACGGGACTAAGACTCCATGTCACTTGGAGATTCACATGATGACCATTATGCAACTCATGGGGTCCTCATGGGATACCCTATGACTAACCCACGAGGGCCAGCCAAATTAGAGTTTCCACATAAAACCCTAGTTGTCCTTCAGTCCCAAAAATATTGTTCTTCCTTTCCTTCGCTACCTTATAAATTGTCGTCACAAACTTGCCAAAAATCACTTACTTGCAAGATATATATTCAATGAATGTGTGTGTGAATGTACTAGTGAATGACTTCTTGAGGTATATTTATACGTTTGCTAGGTAACCTCTTTCCTTATTTTTAGGGATTCTTGACCTTTCTTGTTACAACCACTTTACCCTTTCATTCATTGACTTGTAACCAACTAGGGGATTCTTGACCATTCTTCAGGGATTTCAACTTCACAAGGCCACAACTCCTTAACCATGAGGATTCAGGAACCACTTTTCGTACTACCTATCAACGGAAAAAACATGACGAGTATTATCCATCTATGAGTGTATTACTTGCATTTGTACTATCCTTCATTTCTATATTCCTAAATTAACTTCAGGTTCCATAAACACACCTCTGGAGCTTCATGTAGACTTCATCAAATGCACCCATCACATCCACAACTAACTCACCATCAATATCAACCAAATATTTAGGGATTTTGTACTTCTCCAAGGGTTGACATCAATGACAACCAATTGTCCAACAATCTCCCCCTTTGGCATTGATGGAAACACTAATGACATGCATTGATGGAAACACTCATGCTCATATGCATACTCATGCTCATGCTCCCCCTGTGACCATCACTCCCCATGTATCCATGTCATTTCTCTTATTTCCCCCCCTTTGGCATCAATGTAAAAGGATATATCTCCTTGGGGATGCTCCCACTGTCTTCATGCATCTGTTCTTTCTCTTTGTTTCCATGCATTTATCCTTTCTCTTCACATGTTTCTTTCCAAGTTCCTCTTCATGGTAAAATGGGTAACTCCCCATGTTGGTATGTCTCCACCTGTCTGTCACCTGTCTGTATGTTGTTGATCTTCCTTTCTGGATTTCTTTCTTTGATGAATTCTCTTCCCTTGACTTCTCTGCAATATGTCGTGTAGATCAATGTAGGGCTACCTGTAAATGTTTCATTTCCTCTCTTCCAATGATTTCTTATTTTCCATTGGTGCTTCCTCTTGAAATTCAATGACATATATAAAAAGAATTCATTACTTGATTTCTTCATTCACTTGTCATGTTCGCTTGACCATACTATTGTTTTGACGATACAACTTATGCTGACGGTTTCTCTTTCTCCTTTCTGTTGTGATTTTCACTACTTTCCTTTTTGTGACCTTCTAATTCCAAATGATTCCACTGCTTCAACTAATTCCAATTATAAATACACTACTATGCATCTTCTCTGACCCATGTTTTTTGTACTTGCTCAGCATCTTATGAATCCATCTTTGTCCATGTGTCACAATATGTCCATAACTCTACTACTCAAATTTTCACAATGTTGACCCATCTATCATTGTATCGTTCTGGAGACTTCTCTATTGCAACTTATCATCACATATTCATGTTTCTTCAAACTGTGTCCACTGGTCTTCTCTATCTGCAAATCAAAATCTAAATGTCTAGAAAAACCTGTACTGAAGATATCCCTACCTGAATACATACGTGTAATACAATAAAAAATTTATTCATGTGTAACTTCCAACTGATACTTGCATCTGTATGTGCTCCAAAAAACATTGCTACAAGACATTTTGCACTTCTGTCAAAAAACCACTCTTAATTTATTTTCCCAAAATCTACAAACAGTTCATACTTCTTGAAAGATAGTTCTTTGATGTGTAGTAGCTACTACATAGACTCCCCCTATTCAATATTCATATTTACTAGGAGTCTCCAATCCATATGGATAAGAACAATGGAGGAATCTGCCCTAATGCAGAGTAGTCTTCTTCTTCATCTTTAGACTCATCATCTCTCTGAACTATGACTTCTTCTTTTTTTCCTGTGGATTCATTATGATCTTGCACTACAATTTTCAAGAGTACAATCTCTTGGGCCTATTCTTTATTCACCTTCTCTTATTTTATTTCTCTCACTACTACAAATCATGTGATCTCTAGGACATGTTCTTTATTCACCTACTCTTCTTGTCTTTATTTTCTTCTCCAAACCTTCATGTATCTAGCATCAATGTTTTCATTCATGGATGACTCTATCATGCTTCTACAATTTTGAGCAATGTGTCCATAGTTGTGTAATTTTTAACACTCAATATTGTATGGGGTGATATAAGCATATCTTACCTGAACATTTCTTCCATATGCTCTGCAAATACAACCTTATGTCCAAAGTTAGTACAAATAAAATAATGACCATAAAATAAATTTTCATACCTGGGAGTGAATGATATTCTTTGTGGTGTAGTTCTTATGAATTCATGCCTCAATTGATCATGATCATGAATGAATCTTCTTTGTTTCTTGAATTTGGAGGGTCCTCTTGAAGATGTATCTCTATCATACTCATTATTCTTTGATTCTTGCTGATCATGATTCCTTCCTTTGAGTACTTATGCATAACTCTTACCCTTTTCTTCATTCTTGTTTTATGGAAACCCAGAGTGCTTCTCTTCAACTTTCTTTACTTATGATGTGGATGTTTCTCTCTCTTCAATGTTCTTGCTTAGCTTGATGATTTTAACTCTCAATGTGAGAACTTCTTCTTCAAGCTTCTCAACCTCTTCTTCTTTCTTCATCATATGAATCTTCGTGACTTCCTTTGTTCTCTTCGATTCTTCAAGTTGGGTCTTCAAAGTGATTATTTATTCTTCAAGTCTTCTTTCTTCTTGACCAAATTGTGCTTCAAGTTGGTTTAAATCCTCAGTTCTTTCCTTGAGATGATTTGTCAAAATATTCTCTCTCTATTATGCTTCCTCTTTTTGTGCTACTATTTCGACTTCAAAACATTTCTTCTCTTCAATCTGACTTTGTGTGTTTCTTCAATCCTTCTGGATTCTTCTACTTAAAATTTTAGTCTTGTAATAATCTATTGGCCTTCTTCAGGGATTTGAGAACCTTCCTTTAACTTGATCGATTCTTTCTTGAGGGACTTGTTTTCCTCTCTTTGTTTCTCTAGTTCATCTAAAGCACTGATCAATTCTGCTTCAAGATCTACTATGCCTTCTTCATAATCTTCTTCTCCTAAATCTATCTAACATGATGAACATATTTCTTATTTTTTTGTACCTGCATCTTCTTTAGCATTCTCTAGCTCTGTGATGGGAAAAAAAATAGAGATTATGTAGCTTATCCCAAAGTTCTTTAGTTGATTAACATTTTCCCACTTTGTTTTTTACTAAAGGAGGTAATCCTTCCAAGATAAAAATACATTGTTATTTTGTTGTTCTTTTTCAATTCCTTCTTGGCTCCAATCCTTGGAGGTTTCTTTGTAACAGTGTACCTGTCTCCACTGAGTGCCAAATATCATACCCTTGTGCCTGTAAAAATACTTTCATCCTATAACTCCACATTTCATACTTTTGACCATTCTGACCATTGAACTATGGTATTCCATTCTTATACAAATTGTTTCTCTCCATGATCTACCTTTAAGTGGTTAAAATATTTCCTGAAGGAACCTGATCTGATACCAATTGTTGGAATACTGAGAGGGGGGGAGTGAATTAGTATGAACACTATTACGACTTTTAACCACAATATATACTCTTCAACTTATCAACAATATTCAACAGTTTATCATCAATGTATCATCTATGATTGTATTCAATATATCATGAGAATATAATAAAATGCACCCATCACATCCACAACTAACTCACAATTAATATAAACCACGTCTCTAGGGATTCCAGACTTCTCCAAGGGTTGATATCAATCTCCAAGGGTTAACATCCATGACAACCAACTGTCCAAACCAACTGTCCAACAATCTCCCCCTTTGGCATTGATGGAAACACTAATGGCATGCTCATATGCATACTCATTCCCATGCCCCCCTTGTATCCATGCCATTTCTCTTATCTATGCAACATGTGGGGTCCTCACGGGACACTAGTAGTCTGACCCACGGAGGTCAACTAAACTAGGGTTTCCTAAAAAATTCTCACTCTCCTCTGCAATTCCAAGACTCTCCCACTTCTCACTCTTCCCTAGCTCATATTCTCCAATAAATCAAGTGTTCACTATAATATGTTCAATATATTAAGTGAGTGAATGTACATGTGAATGAATTATTGAGGTATATTTATACTTTTTCTAGGTAACCTCTTTCCTTATTTTTAGGGCTTCTTGATATTTCTTGTTACAACCACTTTACCCTTTAATTCATTGACTTGTAACCAACTAGGGGATTCTTGGCCATTCTTCAGGGCTTCCAACTTCACAATGCCATAAATCCTCAATCATGAGGAACCACATGGCATACCACCGATCACCAGAAACAGCATGATGAGTACTATCCATATATGAGTGTATTACCTACATTTATACTATCATTCATGTCCATATTCCTCAATCAAATTTAGGTTCCATAACCACACCTTTGGGGCTTCATGTAGAATTCATCAAAAGCACCCATCACATCCACAACTTACTCACCATCAATCTCAACAACATCTCTAGGGATTTCGTACTTCTCCAAGGGTTGACATCAATGACAACCAACTATCCAAACCAATTGTCCAACATTTATAACATATATAAAAAATATGTTATGTAACATATTCATTATATAATGAATATGTTATATAACATATGTAACCTATATGGTATATAACATATATAACGAGTTGTGTTGCAGGCTCTTTAGTTTTGTGGGTTTCAGAATTTTGTGTGATGGGTGATGTGATAAAAAGGAGCTGCATACCAAGTCCAATCAAAGATTGGCCTTGGGCCATTTGGAGGGTTGGTCGATTCTCTGCTCATTATCATGTCGCTCATTAACACAAGAGCGGTAAGTGTATTGAAGCTCATCTTGGGAGGCACTTTGAAAGAGAACTCTTCTCCACTCGTCGTGGAGTTTGGGTGATCATTGTGGCACCCTTGTAGGGCTTTTCTTCTGTATGCCTTGGGAAAATTCTTGGTAACACATGAGTTGTGTTGCAAGCTCTTCAATTTTTTAGGATTCGACATTTCATGCGATGGGTGATGTGATAATACACAAGTTGTGTTGCAGGATCTTCGGTTTTGTGGGATTTGACATTTCGTGTGATGGGTGATGTGATAAAAAGGAGTTGTATACCGGATCCACTAAAATATTATCCTTAGGCCATTTGGAGGGTTGGTCAGTTCTCAACTTGGTATCATGTCGCTCGTTAACACATGAGCGGTAAGTGTAGTTAAGCTCATCTTGGCAAACACATAGAAAGAGAACTCTTCTCCACTCATCGTGGAGTTTGGGTGATCATTGTGGATCCCTTACAGGGATTTTCATTTGTATGACTTAGGATAATTCTCGGTAACACATGAGTTGGTTTGCAGGCTCTTAAGTTTTTTGAGATTCAACATTTTGTGTGATGGGTGATGTGATAAAAAAAAGTTTCATATCGGGTCTACTCACAGATCTGTTGGATTATTGAGAGGGGGGGTGAATCAATAATAGAGCAATTTAATCCTTTTTTACCATAAAATGCAAGTGTTATATCAATGCAGCATTATCATCCAATAGTTTCAAAGTAAATAAACAATGAAAAAATGAGCAATCATACACATACATAGTACACCAGTGTTTTTACGTGGAAACCCAAAGTGAGAGAAAACCACAAAATGATTTTTCTTATATGTCTTTAACAATTAGATTGATTGGAAGCACCAATTGCCTTTGTTTTACAGTTACAATTGGAATGAGGCTCCAACCCCCTAGTTTCTCAAGCTACAACCTAAGGGAAGCGCCAACTCCCCAATTCTGTTAAGAACCAAATGTCAATATAGCATAGAAAAACCTCAGAAAAAGTACTCAACGCCTTGAAAAAGAGATAATTTCAGATAATAAGCCTCTTTGAGGGGGCAACCTCCTTTTACCCCACT
>JZKD02S1829430.1:353968-391921 GCA_000966675.3 Picea glauca
ACAAAATTTTTCAATACTTCCATGATCTCCCCTTTTAAACCCTCCATCATCTCTTGTAGTTCATATTTTGTTACTATCTTCTTTTGTAAATCATTTATGTCCCTACGCATTTCTTGAACTTCATCAAGAGTCCAAGTAGAAATGTTTGGAGGCTTATTTGGTGTATAAGTTCCCTTTTTGGGTGGCATGTTGGCCAACTATCACTTTTGAACCTTGATTTTGAGGTGGTTCTGCTAGACAATCTTTATTTTGTTGTATCTCCCAAGTTTCAACTCTTTTGGGTATGAAAATGTATTTTATGTAGTTCTCTGATATTTCTTCTCTGCAATACCACAGGTATGATCAAAATTGGATGTTCCAAGTGGAATTTACGATAACTTTCCCACAACTTGCCGATTTTTGGCTTTTCCAGGAGATCTCACTTGTATAGTGTGTCCCACACAAAATAATTGATATAAAATTATGAAACTCGCACCAGAAATAGTAAAGACTATCCAAAATCCAATGAAACTAGTCCCACTCAATTTGGATGCTCTAGGAAGAAGTTATGATTATTTTACCTGGAACACCTTCTTGAAACTAGTCAATAGGACTAGTCAGATACCCTATCTTACACAGGGTGTATCTACAAATTTAAGATGACCCAAAAGATGAAACTTTTACCACAGATACCTTACTAATTTCTATAAATAGCCTCTAGATTTTAGGGTCTGAAACATTACATAAATTTTTTTATAGTGAAAACTCCATAATGTCTTAGTTCGGGATGATTCCATAACCCTATATTGTACAGGTTGTATCTCTGAAAGTATAAGGCCACAGGAGATGAATTTTGAACCCAACGTACATTGACCTGTCTACTAAATATCCTCCAAGTTGTTCCTTCTGAAATGTTGTATAAAAAAATTTATAGTGAAAATTCCAAGGTGTCTCAGATGTAGCAGCAAAACCCCAAGACCTTGAGCTCTGATACCATATGTTAAGAACCAAATATCAATATAGCATAGAAAAACCTCAAAAAAATACTCAACACCTTGAAAAAGAGATAACTTCATATAATAATCCTCTTCGAGGGGGCAACCTCCTTCTACCCCACTTAAATGTTCAAGTCCAAGATGATTCAAAATGAAAATGTCTCCTTGGTATATATAGGAGACTAGAAGGTATAATTACAACTAATGGCCTAAAGCCGACATAAATAAAATAACATTACTAATATAATATGCCCCAATTAAGGGGAAATGAGCCAATATTAGGGCTTAACAAATTCTCTAGCACCAACCAGAAAGAGGCTACAACCCCCTATGTTCTTCGGCTATAACCAGAAGGTGGATACAACCACCTGTCGTTGCCCCGTCCAACCGACCTATCGTAGAAGTAGAACGATGGAACCACTATCACACTATCACTATGAGATATGCTGTTGTAAACCTGTACCAATCAACTTGGTAACAACCTGTACCAAACAACCTGTAATCAACATGTACCATAAACAAGTGCATCAACCATGCCCCATCCTATACCTCAAACTGTACCATCAACGAGAGCATCAACCATGCACCAAATATTTACCATTCATGCATCAAATACAAATAAACTATGACTCATAAATATTTACCAACGTCATCAACTATACACCTCATGTATGTGCCAACTCATCAACTACTTGTCTCAACCATGTACCCAACATGTACCTCAACCAAAATCCATCATCAATTCCATCATCCAAATATGATTTGTAACTCTGTAATAGATCTGGTGTGTATGATCACATACCTGCAAACCTTCCTTAACTTTAACAACAAGAGACTAGCATTTTCATCAAACTTTACTTTAGTCTCACATGACTAATTTTGGATTAGTCAACAACCCTAACTTGAAATAATCATAACTATGTACTTGTAATGAATAAAGATCTGAAAATAGTACACAATGTTATTTAGTGTCTTTTATGCAATTCCTCTGGGTTTCACTGCTTGGAACTTCTCATAAAAGGAGTTATAGCAAAAATGGCATACCGTGTTCAATTCTGGCTTATTCTAGAGAGCGAACTTGTAGAGCGTGCCCTGCACAGAATATTTGTTGTATGGATCTGAAAATGGTACAAGAATACTAAATACTGTACTCTAACCAATACATTTGGTATTTCTTAATTTGGATCTGTTATGAAGAAGTTATAACTTTTTTACTCGAAACATCTGTTTTAGACTAATTTCAAGACTAGCCACAAACCCTATTTTCCATGGAGTGTAACTCCAAAAATAAAACGACCCACAAGATGAAATTTTTCTTACATATACTTGGATATGTTTCCTCAAAGGGATCCATATTTCGTGGTCTGAATCATTCTATAAAATTTTTTATTGAAAAAATGGTGAGATGACCTGTAAATAACATACCTTAGAAAGCATCATCAAAAGAATTTATCCTCCCTTTACTTTCGACCTTCTTTAGTTCACCTTCCCTCTGAAGCTCACCTTAGATATCCTTTGGTTACCTCAGTCACTTGTAGATATTCAATATGCTCAAGTGTAATTAAAATGAGAGACCATTGCCTCTTATTTATACTTTTATGTAGCTTCCTCAAGGGGTTACCTTATAACCATCTTAAACCACTTTCCTTATTTTAGGCCTAACCCACTTCTAACCACTTATTAATTTCTCCATTAACTTTATTATTTAAAAAAATTCTTTTGTATCCACTTTGAATTCTAGTACACTCATCACTTCACTTTATTATTTAAATAATTTCTTCTTTGCAACCACTTTGACTACTTTGACCTTTTGGGGCTTCTAGATGACTCATGAAGGTTCTCCAACTTCACATGGCCATAACTCTCTAATCGTGAGGAGTTATGTGGCGTTCCACATACCACCGGAAATGACATGACATGTACTATACATCTATAATAGTCTTACCTTGAAATATATTAAAACGCGTACTATTATACATCAAATAAACTTGGGTCCATTACCCAAACCTTTGTGCTACCAAAATTTGCTACCAGACTTTCTTCAAGGGTTGACATCAATGACAACCAACCCAAATAATCAACAATCTCCCCCTTTGCATTAATGTCAACACTTTGATGTAATACTAAAGTCATATCACTCATGTTCCCCCTGTGACCATCGCTCCCCCTGGAACCATGCCTCTGTGCTCTTTCTCCAAGCATTTACCTTTGCATATGATAAATCTATCCCCCTTTGTCATCAATGGAAAAGGTATCTTTCCATTCGGGGTTGCTCCCCATAACTGAACTCTTCCTGAAACTAATTTCCCAACCTGAATTGTCCTCTTTATGGTGCTACCTTGTGTAAATCTAAGACATATAAGATAAGCATTCAAAAGCATTCATTTTGGTGTAGAAATTACTCTGAGTCTCTGGTGAAGATACTTAAAGGCTTCCCTTGGAAGCAGTTATGTAAATATGTCTGCCACTTGTTATTTTGTGTCCACATATTCAGCTCTGATTTTCTTCTCCGCAACCCGTTCCCATAGAAAGTGATACTTTATTGGAATGTGCTTTGTCTTGGAGTGCATCACTAGGTTCTTTGAGATACTAATGGTGCTTGTATTATCACAATAGATTGGAATGGGCTCATCATACTCAACCTGTGTATCTGTCAAAATTTGTTTCATCCATAGAACCTGAGTACAACATCATGTTGCTGCAATACACTCTACTTCGGCTATGGATAAAGATATTGATGATTTTTCTTATCCAAGATACTAAACACTCACCCAAGTAGAACGCTGCTCCACTAGTGCTTCGTCAGTCATCAATGCAACCTACCCAATCTGCATCTGTGTAGGTAATAAGTTATAAGTCATTTCCTTTTGGATACCATAATCCAAACTCTTTTGTTCCTTTGAGATATCTGAAAATCCTCTTCACTGCTAATACATGTGATTACTTTGGTGTTGCTTGAAATCGTGCCACCCGTCCAACTACATGCATTACATCTGGTATGGATGTTTTCACATATAGTAAGCTACCAATCATTGAATTGTATTGCCTCTGATATGTAGACTCTGAATCATCATTTTTTCTCAACTTGCAATTGGTTTGCATGGGAGTGGTAACTGGTTTGCAATCTTCGATTCCAAACCTCTTTAGCATTTCTCTGATATACTTAGTTTCAGAAATAAAAATTCCTTGGTTGCTTTGACGTATCTGAAGACCCAGAAAGAAGGATAGTTCTTCGAGTAATGACATTTCAAATTCATTCTGCATATCCTTTGCAAATGTTTGTCTTAACCTGTCATCGATACTTCCAAAAATAATATCATCAACATAAACTTCAATTAATAAAATATTATCTTGAGTTACCTTGATGTAGAGGTTGTTGTCTGCACTTCCTTTTTTGAACCCTGTATGTTGTAGATATTTATCGAGTCTAGAGTACCATGCTCTAGGAGCCTGTTTTAGACCATACAAGGCCTTCTTCAATTTACACAAAAAATTTGCATTCTTTGACAACTAAAATCCTCCTGGTTGTTCAATGTAGACTTCTTCTTCAAGTTACCCATTCATAAAAGTTGATTTCACGTCTATTTGATACACTTGATTATTCTTGGAGCATGCATAAGCTAAAAACAATCAGATTTCTTACATTATGGCAACTGGGGAAAATGTCTCTTCAAATTCGATTCCTTCAACTTGTGTGTATCCTTACATACCAATCTAGCTTTGTTCCTTGTAACCTGTCCATCTTCATTCAATTTATTTCTCAAAACCCACTTTATGCCAATCACATTATTATTCTTTGATCTTGGAACCAATTCCCAAGTGTCATTATTCTCTATTTCATCCAATTCTTCATCCATGGCCTTATTCCATAATTCATCCTTGATGGCCTCTTAAAAAATGTTTGGTTCAATTGTAGATAAGAGTGCTAGGTGTGTTTGTTATGGTGAACAAATTCTTCTTCTAGTCTCAACTCCTGCATCTTTGTTTCCGATAATCTGATCTGAAGGATGATTTTTCTGTACTCATTTTATAGCTGTCTTTGGAGGCAATTGATGAACTTTCTCTTCTACTTATGTCTGATCCTCTTCATATTCCTCTTCTACTTCTTCTTCATCTTCTGATATTTCTTTGTAAAGTTGTTCCATTGATTCATTTTCTTCTTCCTTTAATTCTCATCCACATGTTTCATCAATTGTTACATTGATGCTTTCCACAACTTTTTTCAACCATAGATTGTAACATGTGTATTCTTTCCTTGTACTTGAGTAACCAACAAGTACTCCTTTGTCCACACGAGAGTCAAAATTTCTCATTCTTCCATCTTCTCTTTTGATGTAGCATTTGCTTCCAAATAATCTGAAGTGCTTCACATTTGTTGGTCTGCCTTTCCGTAGCTCGTAGGGAGTTTTGTCATTGTTGTTTCTGAGAATTACTCTATTTTGAATGTGAATTGTTGTATGCAATGCATGTGTCCAAAAAATGTCTGTCAATTTTGAATCCATTAGCATTGTTCGAGCCATTTCCTGTACTATCATGTTAATTCTTTCAACAACTCCATTCTATTGAGGTGTCCTAGCAAAAGATAATTTCCTTTTTATTCCATTCCTACTGCAGTAGTCCATAAATTCCTTTGAAGTGAACTCACATTCATTATCAGATCTCAAACATTTGATTTTTGAATCCATTTCAGTTTAAAAAATTTCCTTATAGACCTTGAAGTTTTCAAAAGCTTTTGACTTATTCTTGAGAAAGAAAACTGCAATCATTCTTGTATAATAATCAACTAATAACATAAAGTATTTATCACCTTTTAAACCCTTTGTTGTAGTTGGTCCAACTAGATCAATATGCATAATTTCCAGTGGTATTGTCGTTAAATATTCCTTTGATTTGAACCTGGTCTTTGTTTGCTTTCCTTGTTGACAATGCTTGCATAAAGTGTTGGTTGGTTTTGTGATCTGGGGCATTTCTCTAACTGCTTCCTTTTTGCCGACTTTGACAAGGTTAACAAAGTGTATGTGACCCATTATTCTATGCAATAGCCAACTTTCATCTTCCTTTCCTAGACAACACTTTTCATTTCCAATTTCACTTAATACATATATGTTGCTTGAAGTTCTTGCAATTGTTGCAATCAATTTTCATGAACCTTTTTTTCTTATGTTGCACTTCTATGAATCGAAAGTAATTTTATGACCTTGGTCACTCATTTAACTTACACTTAGAGGATTATGTTTCATATATTCTACTAGTAGAACATTTTATTCCTTGGTATTCTTGTTTCCAATTCTGACTCTATCTTTTCCAATGATTTTAGTTGAATCATCATTTCCGAAGGAGACTGATCCATCTCTTTCCTTTCTTAATGTAAGAAACCTGTCTTTATCACCTGTTGTGTGTTTTGAACATCCATTGTCAACATACCAACCATGTTTCTTCTGCTTACCTTCTATAGAGAGTGTGAATTCTTCATTTCTATATTGATTCTTCTTTCTTATCCATGTTCTCTTTTGAGGTTCTTGTCTGTGACTATTTTAGTTTTGTTGTGGTTCTCTAGGAGGGACTGTCATTCTACATTTTTTGGCCATGTGTCCAAAGTTGTTGCACTTGTAGCATTCCACTTCAGTTCTTAATGATTCAAACCTATTGTAGCTTCTTCTTTATGTTTCAATAATCCTTCTTGGATAACTATTTTGTGTATGACTTTCAAAGTTGTTTATGTTCCTCCTATTAGCTCTGCAATTTACAACTTTATGTCCAAAATTATTGCATGAATAACATAAACCAAAAAAGATAGTTTGATACCTGGGAGTTGAATATATTTTGAAATGAGTTACTTTTATGAATCCTTCTTCTTCCTAAGGCCTATTTGTTTCTATCAGTCGTTGATTCTGAAATCTGAATCTTCTTGGTGGAGGAGTGTCCCTATAATCTTCCTTGTAGGTCTTCCTATCCTCTTTGATTATTTCTGCATAATTTTTTGGATATGTTTCTTGTTCTCTTGTTTAGGAGCTTGATCCCTTTTCTTTCTGATTGTATCCAAGTCCATACTTGTCATGATGAGGCTTTTGACTGTTGATAATGTCATCCAAAACTTTTGAGTTGTTCTGCATATTTTTCTTTTGAAGATCCTTTTTCATTGTGACAATCTCTGCTTCCAAATTTCCAATGATCCCGTCTCTTTCTTCTAGTTGTTCTTTGAGTGCTTCTTCAATTATTTTATCTTCTTCTATTTGAACCTTCAATTTCATGATCATTTGTTCTAGTTCCTGATTGTCTTCTTTCTTGTCTAGTTCTTCTTGTAGCTTCTTGTTTTTCTTCTTTTCTCTTCTTATAACTTCTATGGAACTTAACAATTCTTATCGATAGTCAAATTTTGCCTCTTCATATTCTTCTTTGGTGTCTTCTTTATTAGATTCTTCTACTACCATGAATATAACTCTTTATGTCTCACTGTCACTGAATTAATCTTCATCTGATGAGGAGATGTCTTCTTTGGTGCATAATCTTTTCTTGAAAGCTTTCTTTTTGGTTTTTTATCCTTTATATGTTTGTTTTCTGTTTGAGTAATCTTCATCATTCCTCTTATTTTTCTTATGGGGAGATTTTTTAGCAAAATGACCAATACCATATCCATTAAAAAAAATCAATGGAAGCTTACCTTTATATATGTCATTGGCTCCTTTGTTCAATCTTCTAAAAAAGTTGTCCACTTCTTCTTCATCATCTTCTGATAAGTCATTGTTCCTGCTATGTTCCTTTTGATTTCCCTTTTGCTTTGACCTTTTGGATGCTTTGAAAGCTACTTCTATTATATCTGGATTTTTTTGTTCAGTTCTCATTTCATATGCTGTGAAGATTCCATGTAGTTCATCCATGCTTATTGAGTCTAGATATGCTCTTTCTTCTAGTTTTGATATCTTAGGATCAAATCTCATAGGAATATATATTAGTACATTTTGAACAATTACAGATTCTTCAATTTCTTCTCCCAATCCTATGATTTCATTCATTGTTTCATCAACTCGTAAGAAGTAAGCTACAATATTCTCATCTCCCTTCATCTTTAGTTGTTCGAATTGACCTTTGTAATTTGAATTTTTGTTACTTTGAATTTTGAATCTCCTTCATAAGTATTTTGAAGTTTGTCCCAAATCTCTTTACTGGATTTACAATGTACAACTTTGGTATATACTGATTCACCAAGACCATTCAGAAGTGCATTTGTGGCTTTGGAATTATTTTGACTGAGTTTCATTGCTTTTTCACTTGTTGGTGGAACTGTCGGTTCTTTGTATCCATCTACTATTGATTGCCAAATTTCAAATCCCTGTACTTGTATATATGTTTTCATCCTTCTCCTCCAGAATGCATACTTTTGTCCATCAAACCGTCGTATTCTGTTTTTATACATGTTGTTGCTCTCCATGATCTACATTTCAGTGGTTAAACTGATTTTTGAAGGAACCTTCTCTAATACCAATTGTTGGATTACTGAGAGGGAGGGTGAATCAATAATAGAGCAATTTAATCCTTTTTTACCATAAAATGCAAGTGTTATATCAATGTAGAATTATCATCCAATAGTTTTAGACTAAATAAACAATGAACAAATGAGAAATCATACACATACACAGTACACCAATGTTTTTACGTGGAAACCCAAAGCGGGAGAAAACCACATAATTATTTTTCTTATATGTCTTTAAGAATTACATTCATTGGAAGCACCAAATTCCTTTGTTTTCTAGCTACAACTGGAAGGAAGCTCCAACCCCCTAGTTTCTCAAGCTAAAACCTGAGGGAAGCTCCAACTCCCCAATTTTCTAGCTACAACCAGAAGGAGGCTACAACCCCCTATGTTCTCCATCTACAACCAGAAGGTGGCTAAAACCACCTGTCCTTTCCCCATCCAACCACCCTATTGTAGAAGTAGAATGATGGAACCATTGTCACACTATCATTGTGAGATATACTGTTGTAAACATGTATCAATCAACCTGCACCAAACAACCTATACCAAACAACATGTAATCAACCTGTACCATAAAAAAGTGCATCAACCATGTACCAACCTGTACCATCAACAAGTGCATCAACCATGCACCAACCTGTACCTCAACTTGTACCATCAACGAGTGCATCAACCATGCACCAAATATGTACCAATCATGCACCAAGTATGTACCAATCATGCATCAAATACACATAAACTATGAATTATCAAGATGTACCAACATCATCAACTATACACCTCATGTATGTGCCAAATCATCAACTACTTGTCTCAACCATGTACCCAACATGTACCTCAACCAAAATCCCTCATCAATTTCATCATCCAAATCTGTTTTGTAACTTTGTAATAGATCTAGTGTATATGATCACATACCTATAAACCTTCCTTAACTTTAACAACAAGAGACTAGCATTTTCATCAAACTTTACTTTAGTCTCACATGACTAGTTTTGGATTAGCCAACAACCCTAACTTGAAATAATCATAACTATGTACCTATAATGAATAAAGATATGAAAATAGTACAAAATATTCTTCAGTGTATTTTATGCAATTCCTCCAGGTTTCATTGCTTGGAACCTCTCAGAAAATGATTTATAACAAAAATGGCATACCTTGTTGAATTCTGGATTATTCTAGAGAGAGAAATTGTAGAGCATTCCCCACACAAAATATTTGTTGTATGGATCTGAAAATGGTACAAAGAATACTACAAATTGTACTCTAACCAATACATTTTGTATTACTAAATTTGGATATGTTATGAAGAAGTTATGACGTTTGTACACAAAACACCTTTTTTAGACTAGTTTCAGGACTAGCCACAAACCCTATTTTCCACGGAGTGTAAATCCAAAAATAAAACGACCCACAACATGGAATTTGTATCACAAATACTTGGATGTGTTTCCTCAATGAACTCCATATTTTGTGGTCTGAATCATTCTATAAAATAATTTATTGCGAAAATGGTAAGATGACCTGTAAATAACATACCTTAGAAAGCATCATCAAAAGAATTTATCCTCCCTTGAATTTTGGCCTTATTTACTTCACCTTCCCTCTGAAATTAGCCTTAGATATCATTTGGTTACCTTAGTCACTTGTAGATATTCAATATTCTCAAGTGTAATTAAAATGAGAGACCCTTGCCTCTTATTTATACTTCTATGTAGCTTCCTCAAGAGGTTACCTTCTAACCATTTTAAACCACTTTCCTTATTTTAGGGCTAACCCACTTCTAACCACTTGTCCACTTAGTAATTTCTCCATTAAATTTATTATTTAAATAATTTATTGTGTATCCGCTTTGACTTATAGTACACTCATCACTTCACTTTATTATTTAAATAATTTCTTCTTTGCAACCACTTTGACTACTTTGACCTTTTGGGGCTTCTAGATGACTCGTGAGGGTTCTCCAACTTCACATGGCCATAACTCTCTAACCGTGAGGACTTATGTGATGTTCCACATACCACCGGAAATGGCATGACATGTACTGTCCATCTAGAATAGTCTTACCTTCAAATATATTAAAAATCATACCATTATACATCAAACAAACTTGGGTCCATTACCCAAACCTTTGTGCTACTGGAATTCACTATCGGACTTTCTTCAAGGGTTGACATCAATGACAACCAACCCAAATAATCAACAAGATTGGCCTTGGGCCATTTGGAGGGTTGGTCAGTTCTCATATCGTTATCATGTTTCTCATTAACACATGAGAGGTAAGTGTAGAAAAGCTCATCTTTGTAGGCACTTTGAAAGATAACTCTTCTGGTCCACTCACCGTTGAGTTTGGGTGATTGTTGTGGCTCCCTTACAAGGATTTGTAGTTATATGTAAAATGGCCTAAGTACATAAGGAGTGGCCATTGAGACATACACATATAGGATGGTCATAAATCTACCATTTTGAGTTAGGGAAATAGGTAGTACTCATAAGGATTTAGGTCACTTGGAATTAAATACACCTTAACTTTATAAGTAAACTCTACTTATTGGGACAAGGTGGAGAGAATACTAGGTATGTAGTCTATCCAAGGATGTATAAATAAGAATTTATGTGATAGTGGCTTATTAATCACAAATAAGGAAGTTATAGTGTAAGTTCCTTTATCCCCGATCCAATCAAGAAATCTAGGCAAGGATATTTACTTGCTTGTGTACTTCGAACAAGGAGAAAGTTGGTAAGGATTCATAGTCAAAGTATAGGAACTTGAAGTCCAATTACTCTAGATATGAATCTTATCTCACCAATTTCAAGTCAATATATCTTATCTGAGTCTTGATCAAAATTTATAATTTCATTTGGTTCATTTATGAAGCCTTCATATCATGAGTTTCTCTTCTTTATGTGTCTTCCTAATCTGAACACTAATGTTCGTCCACTTGTAAAGTCTCCCTTTACAATCAATTTTTTTCATATTTATGAGTTTTGCCATTGTTTTTCTACCTCTAAAGTCAATTTTTCCTTCTCTACATGTTTTTGAATGTTGGTTTCCCTCTAAAGTTGAGTTTGTGCGGCGTCAAATTAAGTGAAAAACAAATAATTCATTGATTATTGTTGAGGTGGCATGCACATGGCATAAATGTGATGCTCGACCGGTCTATCCTTCACCCATCCACTTGGTCATTATTTTGAGGTTAAAATACATGCCCTAGGAAACCACTATGATTGTTCAAGCTTCATGGTAATTGTAACTTCTAGACATGGCGAGATGATAACTTCTAGACATGATAAAAAATGATAAAGAGTATAGGTGTTAGAAATATAATTTAGAGGAGAATATGACTGATGTTTAAATTTATGAAAAGGTACTTCATATTTCTCTAAAAAATTAGTAGCATAGAGCCTTTAGTCTTGATTTAATATTAAAAATGTCAATGTGGATGACCCCTAGGGCACAAAAAGTTCTTTAAACTTGGAAGAAAGTTTATGTGATGAAAATATGTGTATATATATAAGAGGAATAATTAATCCTTGAGGATTGAAAATATTACCTTAGTGAAGCATGCATGGAGACGTGGAATCATTACTTTATGTGCAAAACTAAAATAGTTTGAAATGATTCTTAATAAGAGTGTTGAATGATGGACATAAGGTATGGATATATTTGTAATGTTTGACATTCACAATTTATTGATACTCAGATATGCCTAACCAATAGAAGGTGCATTTTGAAGTTCACTCTGTGTTTCATTCATACTTGACCCCTTGATTAGGATACAATACTAGCAATAACTTCTATAATGTGATGTATCACCTTCATGGATTCCTCATCACCTTAGCCTATATGTGGGACATTTTTAGGATGGTTAACTCTTATGTGGTATATTTATGTGTGTTCTTTCCCATAGTATCTATCCCTTGGTCACTAGCTTGGTTCACTTTGACCTGCACATGTTATTTGATTGTCGAATGCATCTACTATAACCATGTCAAAATTCGATGCATACAAGCACAAACTGAAAAAATTTCAACATTGGCCCCATTCACAGGTCACCCTACACGAGGTCAAATTAAGTGAAAAAACAAATAATTCATTGATTATTGTTGAGGTGGCATACATGTGATGCTTGGTTGGTCTATCCTTCACCCATCCACTTGGTCATTTTTTTGAGGTTCAAATACATGCCCTAGGAAACCATTATCATTGAAACAAGATATTTTAATAGGTTGTATATTTTCCATTCATCTAAGTATAGCTCCAAAAATTTATGTAAGTATTTCCAAGATGTTGCAAGGAAAATATGAGAGAACACAATGGGTGCATTCTTCTTCTTATTTTTGTATTCATTGGCAAAGTGTGCCTAAAGATACATTGAGAATCCACCTATAAAGTACTATGTATCCTCTCCCACAACATGATCTAGTACCTCACAACTAAAGGATGTTGTAAGTACATCATGATGCAAATGGATTTGATTCCTCTAAATTTGACACATACTTGAATTTCTCACTCTTCTATCTTCTTTTACTAAATCACAACTAGACTAATCTAATCCAATTCCTCGTACAAGAAGATGAGATTAGTTTCCAACATATAACCTATTTATTTTTTACTTTAGTTTGATTCTAGAATTAAATATGTAAGTTCAACTTTAGTTCTATTTTCATTTCTCTTAAATCTCCTTTCATTCATTTCATCTCAATGAAATTCATAGGGAATATGTCAACATACTCCCTAAATAATGCTACAATCTCTTCTATTGTCTTTTCATAGTAGTTAGATTATAGATCTGGTTTATCACAAACCTACTCATATTATATTCAGTTAACTCATTATATATTGGGCCTTGATATCGTGTAATGGGATACATGACCCACACGTCCTCTACTTTCAACGAAATATTTCATTTATTCATATTGTTAATACCATTGTTCTTGAAGGCCCATTCAATTCCCAATAGTGTTGAATAGTTATATTTTATCATCTAGGATTTTGGTTCCTTCAAAATATACCATTATTTTGACTCCTATAAAGTTAATTTCAACATCCTCTAGCTTACTGATGGGAGAAATATTTTACTAGTTGGCGAGGATTAGTTGAATTAGTGACTAAAATAGCCATGGGAATAAATGATTCCCATCTCCTCCAAATATTTGTTAGAGGAATGTTTATGTCGAATGCTAGATATAACACAACATCTCTAAATTTGTAGATAAAAATGTCTATGATGATTCAAAACTATCGATCATCTCATGCCTTCTTCTTCTCCCTCACCTTGTATGTATTATCCAATAGTTGGAAAAAATACCTAAGAAAATCATGGTGGATTCCAATGACCCTTCGCCATTGACATCCTTCCCTTTGTCATAGGAGGCACGTGGCCACTTCCCAAACTGAAAAATAAATAAAAATCAATTGTGGCCTAATTCACATATCAATTTGCGCAGGGTCAAATTAAGGAATAATTTCCACTAATTACAGCCTTGTCGCAATACGATCATGATAACGATGATGATAAATATGATAATGGATAATTTCATCTCCTTCACAGTTAAGTTCTAATTTTTTAATTTTTTTTTTGAGTATCGAAACCCTCCCATATCGTCAATGCATGCATCTACTATAAGCATGTCAAATTCCAGTGCATACAAGCACAAACTGAAAAAATTTCAAAGTTAGCCCCATTCATAGGTCACTATGCGCAGGGTCAAATTAAAGAATAATTTTCACTAATTAAAACCTTGTAATGGTGCCATTATCATGAGTAGACATAGGCCAACGATTTCATTTATAGGGCCTATGTGGTGGTTTTAGACCCTGCGCATGGTTTGGGAATCCAATAAGCGTATTGTATGCCTTAAGACATTTAGAATTCCTCCTCATAGCATGTCCATGACATGGAGATGCATTGTTTGAAAAAATTCAATGTTGGCCCCATTCACTGGTTGTTCTTTTTGGAAAGTTTCAACGAAGATTTTATATGAACGACGAACATGTTCATTTAAACGGCCTCGTCGCAATACGATCATGATAACGATGATGACAAATACGATGATGGATAATTTCATCTCCTTCACAGTTAGGTTCTAATTTTGTCTTTTGATTGTCGAATTCTTTGTGTGAGTCATATTTGAGTCTCGAAACCTTACCATACCATCAACGCATGCATCTACTATAGCCATGTCAAATTTCAATGCATACAGGCACAAACTGAAAAAATTTCAACGTTGGCCCCATTCATAGGTCACTATGCACATGGTGAAATTAAAGAATAATTTCCACTAATTGGTAATTAATATTGGACAACCTTGAAAATTGTTAGATGAACCAAGTTAAAATTGGAGATCATGGTATAAACCTGAATGAACTTCTCTTGGTTTAAAGAATAATATATTCTCTACTGAAAAAGGCCAACCACATGAAGGTGGAATCTCATATGGACCTTCCCCCCCCCTCACATCACTCTCAATTCCCCAATACCCAAATTTATCTACTATAAAATATTTGAAAGCAACATAGTAAGAATCAAGCATAGAAACTAAGAAGACAAAAATTTAAGGTAAATGAAAGAGAGAAAATCAAATGAAAACATAAAAAAATGCATACCTCCTGCATTTCAACATTTTGATATCCTTAATCTTTTTCTTCATCCAACTCAATATCTGTATCATCTGGTTCAAAATTGATTTTGAAAGGATTGGCCATATTAGCATCATCATTAATGCCATCATTTCCAATCATATCATCATCTATATCATCATTAGGAACATTGTCTCCTACATTTGGTTCAACTTCTTCAAGTTATTCATCTAAAACATTGCCGATATCATTTGCATCCAGAACATTTCCTTGAACTTCTATGATGTCTTTGTCTGACACATGAACTAGTTGCTCCTCTACATCATCTTCTTCTTCAATATCATCTTCTTCCACTACATTATACTTTACCAGCCTTCCTCTTGGATCATATCTAACAACATATGACCAACCCCCTCTACCTAGAACCTTTAAGTAAAATACCTATTCGGATTGGCTTGGAAGAGAATAGGGATTTGATATTGGCTCAACATTCCTTTTATTAACCATGGTAAATCTATTAGCATGCTAATTAACAGTTCTATCAGGATCACGTTCATTCATTCATAGCCTATACCATTTCACGGCGAACAGAACTAATTTGAAGGATTTAAAGTCACACTCAAGTATATCACCCAAAAACCCATAGTATTGATTTTCAGAGACTTCTGGATGTCTATCACTTCTAGAGGAAACATTAGTAACCTGAAATACTATAGTTGTCCCACTATCAAAAAATTTCATCTTTTCATCCAACTTTTTGATGTGAAATTTGCAGCCATTGAACCACATAGCCTTGTGGTGTTTCAACTGAAATATTCTAGACACGTAAGAAAATGCATTATCAATTGATAAACATATTTATACTTGGAAATTATGCAAATTTATAAGAAAAAAAACACACCATATACATCAATATAATATTCAACAAAACCAAATGGTATGGGTGATTATGCTTGCATGTTTATCTTTTAAACCTTGTGCTAAATCAATTTCCTTCTATGTAAGATTGGTATCTCCTTTATGTTCAACTTCTTTGACCAATGTAGCCACATCATACCATGATAACCTACCATTATTAGATTGTATACATCATTCAATCCATACTTTCATCCAATCAAGATTGTTTGAAATGTATAAATGTATTGCATCTCACTCTCGACCAACTGCATCAAAATAAAACAATTCACATATAATCAGTTACCATGGTATACCATCATAATAATGGATTATGCAGGAAGACTAAATATTAAATAATTACGATATACATAAAAACAAAAAGTCAAATGTATTATAAATCCCCACCATGTACTTACATGTCACTTTCCTCATTCTACCTTTCCCCAATAGGTGCTCACCTTCAAATTTGTTGATGGAGTTGACATCCCAAATGTGATCCACATTAATACTTGCAGCTATTTTAGGAAGATATTGAGTAATATAAACCATGGTTTGATATATCATATATTCCTCTACCATAGAACCCTAAGGACGTGATCTTTTTCTATACAAAGACTTCAATGATTTCAAGTACCTCTCAACCATCCACATTGACCTTGTGTGTATAGATCCACACTTTTCAATCTCCTCAACTTGGTGTACAAGGTAGTGTTCTTTTGCATTGAAAAATGTCGGAGGTAGATACTTTTTCATTTTACACATTAGACGAGGAATCTATAACCTCCAATACTTTATATTTTCTTTATAGATTTCTTTATATGACAACCATCTACAAATAATGCAAGCAAATCATAGGTTTCAACAAAAAATTATACATTACTACATGACAGGTAAAACACATGTAGTCAAATATAAGTTGTACAATGAATTGAACAAATTACACTTTGTATATAAATTGCCACTTACCTTGTGTATTTGCGAAGATAATATATAACCTGTTTGACATTGTTGTCAAAGTTGTATGGGAGAGATAGAGGTAGAACATATTGTAACATGATAAAAATGAATCATTATTTATTCCCAAATTAGTAGAAAAAAAAACACTAACAAGATGTTTCACCAATATAGAAATATATACACCAAAATAATTACCTTAATCAAGGTATGCCAATCATGAGTTTTTACCCCACCTAATTCACCTTTGTTTGTTAATATATTCTTTATGTTTGAAGAAAATCAGTGGAAAATTTATTTTTTTCAATAACCTATTTTACATCCTTGCTTTGTTGCTCTATCAATAACCATGGAAGGGCACTTATATTTTGGAAATTTGCATCGTTATTTGAATGAATAACATTTTTCATTGCATGATTGGCCTCCTTAATGTCATTACAAATCTTGACATTTTTTTCTTTTACACTCCTTCCATCTAAGATTCACCATAATGTTTATGTTACATTCTTCCTGATGTGCATCGTATCAAACAAATGAATAATTTCTAGGTTCTCATAGTAGGGGATCCTAGAGCCTATTGAATTGTAAAGGATAAGTTTTCATTCCTCATGGAAGCGCCTTTTTATTAATGCCTTAATGAAGACTTTCAAGGTGAAGAATATAAATTAAAGATATTATAACAATACTTGTCAATTAGTACAATAAAAAAATGCAATAAAAATATAAAATATTCCAAACATTTCATGTATGATACATAGGCAACTTGATCCAATATAACTTGACGATTTCTATTATATTGCAACTGCCATAGACAAGGTGTCATTCTTCGTGGTTTTAATCCAGTCTCTTCTTTCCCATTGGAAAGATGTTTCTGGGTACTTCGATACCTATGGTTCTTAGAGAGGAAGTGCCAATACTCGTCAAACACCTCCTTTCCTAAACTTATTGAACGATGGGATTTCATCTTAGGACCACAAACTGGACATGGAAATTTACCCTTTGTTTGAAGACATGCAAGAGATGGATTAAAATTTATATCAATTATTCGAAGTTTGTTTAATGAAGGAATTATATAAAAAACATGCATGATATGAACTTCATAAAATTAAACACTATTAAAGTGCAGTGTAATGTTATAACATACCACATAAATGTGTTAGCCCTAGGGCATTGTGAATTGTCCATACAAACATTGCATGGAATTTAAATTCCCTTTGTGCACCTACTGGTCTAGAGATATCATACATAGTGATGCCCTTGTGTAACTCTAGTAACTCGTTGATAAGAGGCTCGATATATACATTCATATCTTTGACTTGGTACTTACCTAATTGATTGAACAATATACAATACATAATTACTATATATATGAGTAAATAAAAAAATATCAAACATAATTATAAGACATAATTGATCATATATGAATAAAAAAACAAATATAAGACATAATTATGAAACAAACAAGAAAAATGAGATGTTACCATGTTAAAAAAAATTATTCTAAACAAATACATGGAACAATTATTGCCAACATTGTGTGCTCCCTCTTTATTGACATCCATGGAGGAATGTTATTGTTGATAACAAAAACAGGCCACACCAAGTAAGTAGATCTAATCTCTCCAAATGGATTGACACCGTGAGTTGCCAATGAAAGCCTAAGATTATGAGGTTTGTCTTTAAAATGTGGCCATATTTATTGTATCCTATTAAATGTAGATCCATCTACAGGCATTCGAAGAACACCATCTTTACTTATGTTCTTTGCATGGTAATCCATAAACTATGATATGCTTTTGCACATGAACAATTGTCGTAAACGTGGAATTATGGGAATATAACGAAGAACCTTGTGAGGTGCCTTTTTTCTTACTTGATCGATTTGATATCTACTAATTTGAAATTTCAGGCATTCTTCTTTCAATGCATGTTCTCCATAATATAAAATATGATCATCAGGACATGCATGAATAACTTGATACTCCATTCCAATATCTTTCATAATGGCATGTAAATCTTGGTATGTGTGACATAAAACATTTGACAGTGTAACAGAAATTCACCTAACAATCTACAACATAAAAAATCAATACTGGTTAACGTAAAGAACATTAATTGTACATATTTCATCCAAATTTTACAAATGACCAACTAACAATTAAAATAGAGGAAAAAATAAAACCTTTATCGTCATGTACTAAGTGTGACAAAATATATTACATACCTTAGCAGTTGTGTGACACAAGTGTTTGACAAACCATTCATAACCTTTAAGTTCACCATCATCAATATAGTGGAGAGAAGACTTGTTTTGGAGCCTTCATAAAGATTTTGAATTTCCTTCTCAAGTACAGGTATATCAAAAACACCATCAAGTTGGTTGTCATCATCATCCATTCCATCATTATTCAATGTCTCATGGATCAATATATTTGTCCCACATTCCTCAACTGTGTTATTAGCATCATTGTATTATTCCATAGGATCATTAACTTGATCTTCAATATTCACTCCATGTTCCTGAACAAATGCTTGCACAACCGCGTATTCCTCCACGGGAAGTGCCCTAGGGCGTCGTTCCTTTATAATTAAAAATAATCAAGTAATATTATTGTATATAAAAAATATTAAAATGATACAAATGTTTACAAATATAATATAGGAAAACAAAGAAAACAAAGAAAAATACATTCAGCCAGTGTGTCATCTCCACTTTTCATTAGTGATTTATGTTAAAAAAACCCTAACCTGGACTAAGACCTTAATCTGTAACCCTAAACCTATAACCCTTACTCCTTTAAACCCCATTAACCTCTAAATCCCCTATGACTTAATTCCCCTAAATCTACCTTAACCCCTTAACTACTAAGCCCTGGTCTAGCCTTATTAACCCTTAAACCATTAAAATATTAACCCCTTACACCATATACCCCTAAACCTTAAACCCCTTAACCAACACTTAGCCACACCATGGTTTCTCATTCCATATAAAGAACATGGATAATAATATCAACATTGGAATGCCTTACAACCTCTCTTCTTGTAACAAAAATAAATGACAAAATACTTCTTCCTTGCATACATTTTCTTTTTTCCCTTGTACATTTTGGCTCTCATTTTTGGTATTCCAATCATTGGAACATGATAATATTCTTGAGACACCTTCATTTTTTCTTTCTTAGATCCTGTTACAAGAAAAATCACTCTATGGCATAGGGTAAACCAGAACAGACAGAATGACCGCAGAAATCAACTCTCGTCTCAAATATGTTATATAAACAAATATGCTAACAAGACAAGATAAAGAGCCTACCTCGTTCGGATGTTCAAGAAGACCACTATTGAGAACTCGACTCAAAACTATACACCTGCAAATTGTCCTCAACAACCAAGAAATGCAAGAATATGGTGATAATATATACAGTTAGCACATATAATAGCATAATCCATCAATATTCATAACAAATATGCCCATGGAACAACAATTCAAATACTTGAAAGACATTAATTGGACGAGAAAAGAGTATTTATATTAAAATATGATCAACAAAAGTGTATGAATGACAAACGTCCATGTCTGCACGTCTCGGAACCAAGAAACTAAGTCCCTTCCAGTTGGGCCTCCACCACTTCAATCCTCCACCAAAGGCAATCTCATATATGAGAGACAATGAGGTTCTCTATCAAAGAGGGAAGAGCTTGGGGGATGGACAATGTGTTTAGACTTTAAAGGACAAAGGGATGCAGACTCAATATGAAGTGAATAATTTCTATAGAGTAACTTTTCTTTCAAAGTTGAATTCTTCTCTTTTCCACAGCTTGGATATGGCCCATTTATATCCTTCAAATGGAACTGAAGGGCCGAGTTGGAACGTTTCCAATATATGGAAGGTCAAGGATCATGGATCTTGTGATGTGACATGGAAACCCGACACCATTTTTTAATTTTGGGCACAAAACCCGATGTACATGGGTTGTAATGGTGAAACCTGCGTATACGCATGTTGTATAGTTGTTAGGGCGTGTGTATGTTGAAAAATATGATTTTTTAGCTTTGGGAATTGCAAAAAGGGACTTCAAGTTTGCATAGAGAAATGGAAAAGGCCTTCTGAGCAAGTTGCATGGGGTGAGGCAAATATTGCTATAACAGATGCCCCCTATTTTGTGAGGGTAGAGGAGTATCTGCGATGGCCGAAATACATTATAATTCCTAGAAGTGGAGTAATGGAGACCCAGTTGAACGAAATAGTTCCTCATAAGAATATTACAATCCATAATGACTTTGTTCACATGGCTGTCAATTTGAATTACATTGCAGATCCATGTGGAAATATACCAAACAGTTGTCCATGGCCATGAATAGGCAATACAAAGGTAGATACATGTCGTAGGTTGTCATAGTCACGAACAAGGCCCATTGAAAACTAGTCTTAAAATCAATCTGAATATATCTATATACAATGGAGTACGATCTGATCTCCCATGATCATTGAAGTCATATATGTACTAGTCCAATGAATTATAGAAACTGCTTAGGAGAGTTGTGACTATGAACTGATGTCTTCAAGTCTTCTACGTGATTCGTCAAGGGTGAAAGTCTACATCATGTGAATAAAGGAGTTGAGGTTGAACATAATGAGACTTCATTTGATTACTGGTCATTAAAGTATAATGTTAACAAACGTGAGACAACCTAGTGATAATGAAAGTAGGTATCAAGGCACCGAATACATTCTTACTATTGTGACTAAAGGTGTTGAGGTCGAAAACATGAAGAATACATCGATTAGGATACATTGATGTATTCCCAACTTTCCATGGCGAGAGAACCTACCATTGATGGTTGCAAGCCTCTAGGTACTCATGGGACTCTAGGCCTCGTTTCCAGAATAGATGAGTTGAACTCGATGGAAGGAGACCCATTGAAAGGAGAGCATTAAGGCATCTCTAATCAGTTAGAACGAGGTACAAAGTAGTAGCTTGATTATTTGGAGGAACTCGGACAAAGAACATGTTCACGAACCAATGACCCTATTCATCTTTCGCATGCACCATATGTAAGAGAAAAAGACTCTCTGAATAGTAGCCAATAATGAAAATTGTCAACAAAGGCGTGGAAACCACCAATAAGGATAATGGAATCCAAGACACTACACAAATCCCAGTGTGTGAATAGATTTCTTGTTTTTGAACACAAGGGAATCCCCCCACTCAACAACCAATGAGGAGATGTTGATTGTCGAGTTCAAGGTTACCTACCTATAATGAAAATAGGACCAGGGTGCACAGTAGGACTACAGATTCATGTAACTCTGAGACACAATGAGGGTATGGACAACATGCAAAGTGAAGAGTTCTGAGAAATGGATGACACAGGCTGAAAGACATCCTTTGAACAAGAGCATGAGACATATGGAGGACTCTGGCAGCATAGACTCAATGACGAAACTTTGTGATGCAAGAGGCACCAATCAAACTCTCCATAAGGACTGGAAAAGTAACCAATTAGAGGAGTAAACTCTAAGTAACGAGCTCATCTTCATAAGGTCATGCTAAACCCAAACTTTGTATGACAAGTAGACTTAAAAAAAATTTCTCTATTCAAAGGCAACACAACTGCTACCAACATGAGATAATATTCTTTTCCTGCCCGTATATTTTTTGTTTTTTCATAGACAAATGAATGTTATGATACGGAGGAGTAAACGAGTGTTGCAAGTAAGCAACTAGCTCCAATAGTGGAACATACCTATGTTCAATGCAAGGAGGTGCATGCATGATATGGACACTTAGGGGAATATTTCCTCGTAAGGTATATAATGTCAAGCTGCAAAGGATATAAACAAGGCTCTTCTTGGATGATGAAGCAAGATGCTGAGATAATAGGCTTATAATGTGAAAGCAGGAACCAACAATAGGCTCAATACTACAAGAAAGAGAATGATATGCAATTACAACTTAACTCCAAAGAATGTCCTTTTGTGTAAATTTAGTCCCCTAGGTCCGAAAAAGTATAAAACAATACCCAAGAGAACTCTTCTAGCCACTAGTGACTAGATTATTCCTTTTTCAACATTAGTCTACTTGGTCCAAAAGAGGGTTGAACTTACACCAAATAGACATCCTTTCAAATCCAATTAACGAGCGTGAAAGAGACAAGTTCACTTGGCAATATTTTCATTTTTTAAGAGAGGCAAAAAAGAGCTTAAACAAGACTCATGGGAGTCCCATAGGTATAGGTCAGCATGCTTATGAGTAAGAATATGAGGCTCGAACGAAAAGTTATATTGGAACTATAAAGGACTCCTGGTCTTTATGGAATAATCTATGCATGGGAACCAAATGGCACAGAGGATCCAACTAGGGCACCCATGTTTGGTAAGTCTCTACCATTCAATAAGAACACTTCTAGTAGTGGTAAGGAGGTTCCATGTCACTAATAAATGGGTTTGTACCTAAGGCATACAAGTTGCAGTCATAGGATAATGCAAAAATGCAAGATGGAGTGAGGACCTATCATATATGTTGGTTGAAGAAATATACCTTCCAAAGTCACGAACGAGTGAAATGGTGCTAGAAACCACAAAAATCCCTGGACAAAACCACCAAAACCAACTCCTTCCACTGCACTATTAGTCCACTAGGCCAAAATATTTGGCAAAAACTATGTAAAGTGGGGAATAATTTGCTATAAATAGTAAAAATAACCAATTTTACCATACCATTTCACATTTTTACCCAAATAGTGCATTTTGGACCAAATTGCCCATGACCTTCAAGTGTCCATTATAGAAGCTATGAGCAACGGGATTGACAATCGTCTAGACCAAGTAAGTACTCTAGCCCTCCTCTTCATTTCTAGTGGATTAGAATTTTAAATTAAGTCTCATTTTTTGATTTTTTAAGGCGCAAATTAGGAATTAGGGTGTATGTGGGCTATAGATCATTGTTTCACGTATACGCAGCCCTATACATGACTATTATGAAAATAGATCACCTATATGCAGCCCTATACGTGATTGTGTATACTGCATCTCATGTACAAGTCCATAACTTGGTTTTTTAAAGAAGTTTGACTCAAAAAATGGATTTTTCTTTGCAGGATGGTACTTGAATGGAGAGAAAGAGAGAATGAGGAAGTTGATATTGCAGTGGAAAGAGATCCAATGGCCCAATTAGCATTAAAAACATGTAGGATTTAGAATTTTTGGGCTCTCAAAGGGATGACGACTCAAGTGAGGCTACTCCAAATACTGGTGAACTTTTGGGATCCAGATACAGAGGCTTTCAACCTCGATGGGAAACCATTGACGATTGAAGTCGAGGATATCTACTTTCTTACAGAATTGTCATGTCAGGGTGAGGTGGTGAACCTCAAATCTAGGGGAGCTAGGAGTGGCATGAACATAGAGGATTACATAGCCACTCACTGTGTTGTAGGAACATAAAATATAGGGAGCCAACTCTCGATTAGGGCGATCAACAACTTGAGTTTAAAGGTCATTGTTCTTGTATTGACACGGATCATGGGTTCGACCTCGTTGCATCAGGAATCAAGGTCTTTGATATTCTACTCATTGGAGTGCTTACGACCCATAGTATATGATTGGTGCACCTCACTACTGGCTAACATGAAGATCCAACTAACAGACTGCAAACAGGGTAGGAAGAGGAACTTTAAGTTCACATCTATCTTGTGTAGTTTTTTCTTTGAGTGGGTTCCAGGATTGAGCCTCAAAGTCGATATCATTCTGCATAGACCGCTTGATCTAGCCATGTCATAGTGGACTGAGGTGATGATGCAGTTAGGAAGTGGTAGGGTACTGACCCCCTACAACGATGATTCCTTCTTCTGGTGGTGCCGACAGGTGATAGCCCTGGATGACTACCCTTATGTAGGGATCAACTTCAGAGGAGATCCAAACATGACATAGCCACCAGGTTTTGCCTACGGTGATATATGTATGAAATTTTTTTCAAATATATTTCATTTTTTTTGTTTTTTTAAAGAGAATAAAAAATGCAAATGTTTTTGGATGGTGTCAAGTATTTTAATAAAAAATGATTTATTTCACAGATGTGGTTCTGCGACGGCCAAATGGATTTCCACGACACTGGGGGGATGAGCTAGCGGAAGGAGACTCGGAGAGAGTGATTTAAAATGTGCAAGGAAACCTGTCTCATTTGATGCACAGAATACCCATGGTTTAGGTAGAGGATCTGCCAGAGGCAATGCATCGACAGGTAGTATGTGTGCCCTGTGTGTGGGTGTGACTCTTCCGGTATCTTGCAAACATCGTAGTATGTTATCATGACACACATCCAGCGCCACGAGCATAGATGTCATGGTTATTGTATCGATCAGATTTATATTTATTTTGAGGGTGTATGCCCTAATTTTGTACTATGACACCATATTTTTGGAGAAATGAAATATAAAAACATTGGTCTTCAGCTTTACTTATATTACAATGTGTACATTGGTGAGTGTGTTTTCTTTATTTTAGTTATGTGACAAATTCCAATCTAAAACATAATTAGCATATGCATCAGATACATAATTAGAACTTTTAGGTATGTGATTATAAGTAATAAAATCAAAATGTCATTCCAAAAGTCGTACCCATAGGAATCATCAGAGTAGAGTAGGGTCTCGCACATGGTAAATTTCGTTCAACTGACATACTTCTAACTTATAAAGAGAGAATACCATGTGAAATGGCATCGTGTAAAATTTCTATAAAAAAGTTATATTCAACCACATTATTCATTGATGGCCATAGAAAAATGCCACCTGAAGACACCAGTTGACCCTCGGGTGAGTAAACAACCCAAGCAGCGGAAGACAAGTTCTGTGTATGACGACTAGCACCGTCTGCGAATCCTAAGTAAACTGAAGACTTTGTTGACATATTCCAACCAAGGGAAAACTCAATAACCAAGCCGATGACAAAAAGGAAAATATATATACACTAAGATACACTAGTATACAGAGAGTTACGCCCAATATTTGGGCTCAAGCATAATATATTTTCAAGTAGATCCCATTTCTAGGCTCAGTCAGCGTATTCCCTTCATAATATTCTAATTCGTAGTCTCCTTTTTCTAAGACATGTCGCAGGAGATAAGGACTGTGTCACATGGGGTTGAACTTGCCTACCCCAGTGGTTCTTTGGCTTGGTCATACAAGAGTACCAAGTCACCCTCAACATACTACCAAGAACAGACATAATTATCATACCGGACCTTGACACATCATTTATTCACTTCGATAGCCATGGAGGCATCTCAACATTTCTCATCTAGGCTCTCTAGGTGCACGAGGCATTCTTTGAGATCGGAAGTGTCAGGTAGGAGCTTAACTGCCAGTCTAAGAGAAGGGAATTCACATTCAATAGGAAGAATTGAATCCACACCATGTACTAACTGAAAAGGAGAAAATCCGGTGGAAGTCTTAACCGAGGTTTGGTATGCCCAAAGCGCAGGGTAAAGCATGATTTTCCAATCATATTTTCTTTCGTTGATAGTTTTCTGCAAAATGGTCTTGAGAAACTTGTTCACAGCTTCTACTTATCCATTTTCCTGGGGATAGTAAGGGGAAGAATGACCATGTTTAAACCCTAGTTTTGATGCTAATTCTTTCATCGTTTCATTATGAAAGTGACTGCCATGATCAGTGACAATCTCACTCAGGATTCCGAACCAGGCTATAATTTGATTGAACATGAAAAAATATGTAGTCTTACCATTGGATTTAATTATAGGCATGTCCTCGACCCACTTAGTAAAGTAGTATATGTCCACGATAATATGTTGATGCCCCCCAGCCAAAGTTGGGTTGTAGTCCAAAAAATCCACCCCACACTTGGTGAAGGGACTGACGGTAATGATCGGGTGAAGAGGGGCTTGATGCAAGTGCATATTCCGAGAGAACACCTGGAAGGGGTGACACTTTTTGACCACTTTGACACAATATTTAAAATAGAAGGCCAAAAATAATCAACTTGCAATAGTTGTGTTGTCGCAAGCCCAGATAGATGACCTCCACAAGCCCCACAGTGAAATTCATTAAGGACAGACTCATCCTCTTCATGATTCAAGAAACGACACAAGATATTATCTATGCCTCGGTGATACAAAGTGTCGTCGATGATATGGTAGTTTTTAGTTTGATATCATATACGTTGTCGATCATCTCTCGAAATATGTTGAGGGAACTTCAAGGTTTGAAGATGTAAATTCTAACCTTGTACAATATCTACTACAAACAAATATTTAGAAAACAACAGAAAAGATACAATGGAAAATACAAACATTACACAGAGATTTTTCCCCTAGAAACCCAAACTGGAAAAACCAGCATATTCTAGATTCATTCATTGTGTTACAATGTTTACAATACAAAATACTTATAGGAGCCAACGGCATCCAAAACCCTAACCCAATGACCTGGATTAGTCCAAAACCCTATTTCCTTAACTGGAAATAGAAAACCATCGGCAAAGAAACCATGTGCCGAAAAACCACCTAAATATAATGCGGTCCCAAAAAATGCGGTCCCGATGCAAAAAAAATAATTTTGAGGGCATTACCCCAGAACCCCCATGTGGGGGGATCCACCCCCCTGTGCACCCAGTGCATATGCTCATACACTACTACTCGTGCAAATAATATAACACATACCCAACATTCTCCCACTTGTTATTTTCTTTGCATAAGGGGGTTACAGGGTTACATAGTCAACAATCTAGGGCAACAATGCCCATGGATCCTCTACACCAAGAGAACTTCTCAGTGCTCATATATTTTGTTAATGAGTCTACAACATTCTTCAAAGTTTCCACCTTCATCAGTGATACCTTCTTTTCCTCAATCATGTCTCTCACAAAGTGATATTGAACATCAATGTGATTTGTCTTTGAATGATAAGCAGGGTTCTTCGCCAGAAAAATTGCACTCTGACTCTCACACTCTATCCTTACAGCTTGTTGAACCAAGACAATACCTAAACACAATATTTGTAACCATATTTCTTCCTTACTTGCATGAGTGGTTGCCATGTATTCAAATTTTGTAGTTGAAAGTGCCACTACAACATGTCTTTTGCTCATCCAACTTATTGCTCGTCCAAACAAGTTAAACACATAGCTACTTCTAGATCTCCTACAATCCAAATTTCCAGCCCAGTATGCATCCACAAAGCCATGTATATCCACCACTCTGTCCAATATCGAACTTCCTTCGTAGCACAATCTATAGCTAGCAGTGCCATGCGAATAGCTGAAAACCCTTTTTACTATTGTCCAATGTTCCTTCCCTGGTTTTTACATATACCTGCTCAAAATTCCCACTACATGTGAAATGTTTGGTCTAGTACAGACCATTAAATACATCAAACTACCAACTGTACTTGCATATGGAACATGAGACATGTCCTCTTCTTCTTCATGTGTCTTGGGGCACTGATCTACAAATAATTTTACAACAACAGGAATAGGAACCTTGACCGGTTTACATTCCTGCATATTAAACCTCTACAATATTGTCTCGACATATTTTCTCTGATTTAACTAGAGTTTCCTCCTTTTCCGATCTCTTTTAATTTCCATGTCCAAAATGAAATTTGAATCACCGATATCCTTCATGTCAAATTTAGAGGACAACTGAGTTTTCACATCCTGGATAATCTCCTTGTTGTTTCCTATCAGCAACATGCCATCCACATATAAGACCAAATAAATTAAATGATCACCAATTAATTTAAAATACACATAGTGATCTTTTTTACTTATTGTGAATCCAAGTCCCAGCATATAAAATTTTTGATACCACATTCTTGGTGATTGTTTTAAACCATACAGGGACTTTTTCAGCTTGTGTATCAGCTCCTTTCCTTTCACAGCATAAACTTCTGGTTTCTTCATATAGATTTCTTCTTCGAGATCCCCATGCAAGGATGTTGTCTTCACATCCATCTATTCTACTTCAAAATCAAATGCAACAACAACAGATAATTTTTTTTTTATAGAGGTTAACTTGGCAATAGGAGAAAAAATCTCACCAAAATCAATTCCCTCAACCTGGGAATAACCCTTTACTACTAATCGAGCTTTGTATTTCTCCACTTTTCCTTCTGCATTCAACTTCTTTTTAAATACCCATTTTCTACCAATGGGTTTCTTCCAGTTGGCAACTCCACTAGATCCCAAGCCTCATTCTTATCCAAAGATGCCATTTCTTCTTCCATGACCCTTTTCCAGAGATTTCCATCCTTTGAATCCACTAACTCCCTGACAATTCTAGGATCATCATCAATAATAGACAAAGAAAAATTTGAACGAAAATCAAATGGACTATACCTTTCCGGTAGCCTTCTTTCTCGAACCGATCTCCTCAATATTGGAGTATGAGGATCTTCTTCTTCTAATTCATGTTTTTCTGTAGAGTCTGATTCATCATCCTTTAAATGAAACTCTATCTTCTCTGGTTCTTCCTTACTTGGTATGACTTCATGTTTAACAACATCCTTCATTTCTCTAAATACCACATCTCGACTATACACTACCTTCTTAGTTTCTGGGTTCCAAAGATTATAACCTTTGAGACCATCTTTATATCCAATAAAGATACATTTTTTAGCCTTCTTATCCATCTTACTCTTATTTTCCTTTGGAACGTGAACATATGCATCGCAGCCAAATACCTTAAGATGTGTGAGAGAAGGTTCCTTACCAGTCTGTACCTCTTGTGGAGTCTTGTCATTCAATTCTAATGAGGGTGATCTGTTGACCATATAACATGTAGTACCCACTGCCTCTGCCCAGAATTTTTGCCCTAATCCGGCACCACTGAGCATGCACCTTGCTTTTTCCATCAGTGTCATGTTCATTCTTTCTGCAACTCCATTCTACTGAGGTGTATATGGAGTAGTCTTCTGCCTTGATATACCACACTTCTTACAGAATTCTTCAAATTCATTTCCGAATAACTCTCTGCCATTATCTGTCCTCGACACCTTAATTCTTTTCTCTGTTTGATTCTCAACAAGAGCCTTAAATTCTTTAAACCTGTCAAATACTAAAGATTTCTTCCTAAGGATATATATCCAAGTTTTCCTTGAGAAGACATCTATAAATGAGACATTTTACACAGATTTTCCAAATGATGGGACCGAAACAGGTCCAAAAACATCACTGTGAACTAGCTGTAAAATTCCTTCTGCCCTCATTGCACCAGACGGGAATCTTACCTGATTCTGCTTCTCATATAGAAAATCTTCACATAAATCAAAATCCAAAGAGCAGTTAGACATACCTTCAACCATACCTTTACCATGTAGTAGTCAAAGACCCTTCTCTCCGATATGCACCAGTCTTTGATGCCACACCATAACCTTTTCTCCAAATACTATAGCAGTTCTTTCTTCTTCAACTCCAATATCATGAACAATGGATCTATTACACCCATCACTAATAGTGCTTCCTAGCAGCTTATACAGAGTTCCAAAGTAAACTCCCTTCATCAACACCATTGCTCCTCGAACCATCCTACAAGTTCCCTTTTCAAATATTGTTTTTACCCCTACATCTTCCATTTTTATTACATAAATCAAATTTCTAGCCATACCTAGGATGTACAGAACACCAGGCAGTGTTCTAATCCTTCCATCTATGAGCCTCAACTTGACCCTTCCTCTTTCTATGATTCTGGTTGTCGAATCATTGCCTAAGAAAAAATTACCTCCATCATACCTTTCATATTCGCAGAACCACTCCCTGTGGGGAGTCATATGAAAGGAGGCACCATAGTCAATCAACCATGCCTCATGATCCACATGTGTACTTGAAGAGGCCAAGTACACATCCCCTCCTTCTTCCTTGGAGGTCTTTTCTTTTGTAGAAGAAGATTCTTTAGATCCCTTCTTTTTCTCAACTTTGGATCTACACTACTTCTTCTAGTGCCCTTATTTCCCACATCTCCAACATACCCTTACAAAATTTCCAGGATATTTAGATCTACCCTTAGACTTAGATCTCCCACTTGAGAAATTAAATATATTTCTTTCCTGAGAATGTCCTCTTGCAAATAATGCCTATGTGCTATGTCCTTCCATATTCTTTTGTCTCATCTCCTCGAACAACAAAGATGAGACCACTTCATCAAACTTCAAGGAAGTTGTATTATTGCCTATGGCCACAACCAGAATATCCCATGAGTCTGGTAAAGAACACAACAAATTGATACATTTATCTTCATCTGAAATGTTAATCTCAACAGATACTAATTGACTTACCACAGTATTTAAGGTGTTCAAATGCTTTGCCACCGAGTCTCCATCTCTCATCCTGAGGTTATATAGCTTCTTTCTTGGGAATATTTTATTTACTAGGGACTTAGACTAATACAACTTCCCCAACTTTTCCCATAAATCCTTGGTTGTAGCTTCCTCTGACACATTCAGTAATACTGAATCAGAGAGACACAATCGGATTGTGCTCTTTGCCTTCCGATCCAAATTTTTCCAATCATCTGCAGAAGTTCCTATAGGTGCAGTACCTGGATCTATTGCAATCCACTGATCTCTGTCCACCAACAAATCTTTCATCTTGAGCTTCCACAGCTCAAAATTTTTCCCATTAAACTTCTCATTCTTCATCTTCAAATTGCTTGCCATTTTTTTCACCTGAAAAAGCAATATCACAGATCTCCAACTGTAACAAGGCTTTTCACAGTCCCAAGCCAAACACTTGACCACAAAGGCATCCCCCTGAAGCCAATAAATATCTGATACCAAATGTAAATTCTAACCTTGTACAATATCTACTGCAAACAGATATTCATAAAGGAACATAAAAGATATAATGGAAAATACAAACATTACACAGATATTTTTCCCCTGGAAACCCAAACCGGGAAAACCAGCATATTCTATATTCATTCATTGTGTTACAATGTTTACAATACAAAATACATATAGGAGCCAGTAGCATCCAAAACCCTAACCCAATGACCTGGATTACTCTAAAACCCTAATTCCTTAACTGGAAATAGAAAACCATCGGCAAAGAAACCATGTGTCAAAAAACTACCTAAATATAATGCGGTCCCAAAAAAATGCGGTCTCAATGCAAAACAAAAAAATCAGGGGCACTGCCCTTGCACCCCCCTGCGCTCCTGGCGCATATGCTCAGACACTACTACTTGTGCAAAGAATATAACACATACCCAACAGAAGATATATCAAAATGTCTCCATACCAGGGGTCCGAAGACGAGATAAGGAAAATATGTTCATCCATGAATGAATCGACATGAATAACGTCCTCATCTAGTCGAGGGAAGACTGATATTAACTCGGCAAAAACTAGCGATTTCTTGGATTTCGCCAAAGAAAAAATGAGATCAAACTCTTGCAAGATGAAAATCCATTTTTTATATTTTTTCCCTATGATATGCCTCGTAAGGACGTATTGAAATGGGTTGACATCAGCAACTACGGTAGTTTTTCAAAGAAATATATAGTTTTGTAATCTTTGAACCGCATGTACAACAACCAATGTTAGCTTCTCAACATGAGAGTATTTGACTTCAGGGTCGACTAAGGTAGTAAACGACATGCTCATGGAGCTCATCATCCTCCTGAACTAAAACCATACCAACTATCCCTTCGGATGCAACGATATAAAGAAAGTAATCTCTATTGTAGTATGGAGGCTTCAACAGAGGCGTCGATACCAAGGCTTTCTTAAGAGCATTGAAGGATTCTTGGGCTCACTCATCCCATATAAACAGAGTGTCCTTCTTCAAGAGATGCATGAAAACCTTAGTAATATTGTCATATTTTAATATAAATTGATGTAAGAATTTATCTTTCCCTTGTAAACCTTGAAGCCGATGAATATTGCACGGGGGAGGCAATCGAAGTATTGCCTCAACCTTTAAAGGATCCACCATGATCCCAGTATCAAAAACTAAGAATCCTAAGAGACAACTCAACCTAACGCAAAATATGCGCTTATGAGGGTTTAAACGAATGCAATAATAGTGGCATCTCTCAAAAACTAGTCGAAGGTGGATAGAGTGATCCACTCTCTTACAAGAGTGAGCAGCGAGATCATCGAGCTAAGCTTCAACTATATGCTTGAGATCGTGAAAATCGAAGGTCATGGCTCGTTGGAAGGTTGTTGCGGCATTTTTAAGGCCGAAAGACATTTTTTGGTATTTGAAAGTACCCCAAGGACAATTAAATTTCATCTTATGTTCATCCTTGGGTTTAATATGAATTTGATTGTATCCTGAAAATATGTCCATAAAAGAAAAAAATTCACTTCCCGCACACTCATCGAGAATCTGATCAATGAAAGGTGTTAGGAAGTTGTCTTTAGGACATGACTTATTCAGGTCTCAAAAATCCATACACACAAAGATGGTTCCTTGCTTCTTATTCACAGGAATGGGATTAGATACCCATTCAATCAAGGGAACTGGGTAGATAAAACCTGCATTAAGCAGTTTCTCCACCTCTGCCTGAATGGTAGGGGCCTTCCTAGGATTAACAACTCTAAGTTGTTTCTGAACAGGTTTATCATCCAGGTAGGTTTTAATCTCATGTTAAACAATGCAAGGGTTGATTCCTGGCATCTCTTCATATGACCAAGCAAATACATCATGGAATTCTTTGAAGAGCTCGATGTAGATCTGAATTTCTTCAAGAAAACAATCAGCACCGATATATACATTTTCAATTTTAACAGGAATGCGAGAGATGTTGATCATGACATTAGGGGAGATACTCGCCATGTTTTCTTCAGCATAAATTCTGTCCATATCTAGAGGAACTAAAGTGTGACCGACTATCTCACTCAAGGTAGATCTAAAATTGTCTTGTTCGATTCTAGCAAGCTCTAGGAGGAAGTAAGAGCGATGATGCATATCATCCCATGGCCTATCAGAACCATTCATGGCTTCTAAGATTGCTTCATCTGAAGGTAAATCATCAAGGAAATCATGTGAGAAAGATGATGAAGTGTACCATATGGGTCAGAGAAAAGGATCTTCCTCGTCCGTATGCAAGGAGACAGGATCTGGGTTGGCAATAGAGTCGAGAACAACCTGATACGTTATCTTTTCCACTGAAAGTGGCACTTCCATTCCAACATGTGACTGACCTTCACAAGACATGGTCAGGGAAGGTAGGGTCCAAGGATCTTTAAAATATGAAGTGAGGAAAGGAATGGACCTCAATGATGAAGAAGACTTATTGGACATGCATAGATTGATGAACTTGTGCCACGAAATCAAAGGTACCCATAAAGGAGGAATACATTCTGAAACCAATATCCTCAGTTTTCGGCTGAGAATTGTAGATCACGGGGATCGAAGGTCCAATCCATGCATTAGATCTAGCATGCGCAAAGGACAACTGATCAATCATCATGATTTTCCCTTCGTGAGGAAAACATAAAGTACGAAAAATGGACGATACAACTGCAGTCATAGCATAAGTATAGTTACACCCTAGTAATAAGTTATATTCAATGGGTGCATCAACCACCTCGACATCCACCTCCATTGTCTTTCCACCTAACTGAACCAGAAAGGTAGGAAGAATACTGTGGGGATGAAAAGAATGACCATCAAATGTGGTCAACATAGTCATAGATTGAGAGAGGGTTGGAGAGCCAATGGATTTCCAATAGGTTAGCGACATCACGCATGTTGCAGTGCCTTCATCAATAACAGTACCTTTGATGGTATACTTTGAGTAATCCACATGGATTTGGAAGGCCACATGGTAAGGAAAGTGAGGTTGAACATCCATAATGTCAAACTTGATAACCTTAGAACCACACAAGTCTAGAGATCCTAACCCGGATAATAAGGCATTCCTCTTTGAAGGACACTTCTGGAGTACCTCCAAAGCTGACATCGCACAAGGGGTTTTACCCAGATCCTCAATAATAGAGTAGTTATGGGAAGCTCTAGCATTAGGGTTGTGGGTAGAGTGTTTTAGTACTCCTTTCAGAATATGAGGTAGAGGCTCTGGTTTTTCAATCTTCAAAGGTGTCTCGAGAGGAGGGGGAGACTCTAGACCTAGAATAGTCTGTGAAGAACTGTAATCTTGAGACTGAGTGGCTACATTAATCTGAGACTTGACCACATTTACGCATAGACAATCACATTCATTCACTGGAGGGTTTTGATTCCCACTCACCTCATTTCTGGCATTAGAGGAGCTTGAGGCCATGTGTTGATTATGTGGAAAAGGATTAGTTAGCACAATGGACGGTAGAGATAAGAGCCTCGCAAAATCCTCGAGTTTGGGGCACAAGTGAGTAAGGTGATCATCAGTACAAAGATTGCAAGGAAACTTCACCTTTCGCATTTCTTTCTTTCCCTCATCAGCATTATTCTTCAATTTATCATTGTTAGCATTGTCCTTGAGTTTATTATTATTATTCATTCCACCCTTACGATTGTTACCATGTCCTTTCCTTTTATTCGCTCCTGGTTGTTGCTTACCATTCGGGCTGGTCAATGACTGTATATAATGCACATCCATCAACTGAGTAGGAGTGGAGGACACAGACAAAGCTTGTCCTCCTATAGACATTCTTAGATACAACTCTTTCAACTAGTTTGTCACCAAGTCTTTAGATTTATCATTTGTGGAGCCTATAATTCCATCGGCATGAGTCCCGAGATTTTGTCTAGGGTCGTAGTTTGACCTCGGTGCATCAAGAAGAATTTTCTATAACATCCCAGACTAATCATATATGAGATCTAAATGTTGGGATTTAAAAATCACTTCTTCCTCAAATGTTACCATGGATGTAGAAATATCCTTCGAAATATAAGGCAGTGAAGACTTAAGAAACCATTCCAACAGGAACTTTGGAAAAATGTAAGCTTTGATCAACCTCTTCCATCTACGCCACTCTTGGATGTGATATGAGATATGGGTGGCTTTGTCCTAGCGGAGGGCCGACAAAAGTTCTATGTTGGCATCATCACGAACTGACAATTGGAAGTGGTTGAGGAAAACTAAAACCATATGATTAAAATTCCCATATGTCCCCCCTGGTAGTTATATGTACCATTTCATTGCAACCCCCGTGAGGGTGCATTGAAACAATCTTAAATGAATAGAATCATTGTTAAGGGAATTGGAAGAGCACCAAATATGAAAAGTAGTGACGTGATCACCAGGATCCTCACTAGTATTCCCCTTGAATTTCATAATATATAAAGGAATCTTGGTGGGGACAGGGGGGGGGAATTTTGGGTCATGACGTACCAGGTCATTCATTAATCTTGAAAAGTCTAGGAAATTAAGCATAGCTAGAAAAGGGAGATGGGGTTGCGGAATATAGCCCCAAGATCCTGGGAAATATTGATGTTGGGGAATCACAGTCGATGCAGGGTTCTGGTATGCACCATGGCCCTGTCCAGGATTATAAAACCGCCCTCCAAACTAATTCGTAATGGGTTGGTTGGGCACCATTCCATTAGGAATGTTATGATGAGGGTTTTAAATATTTCCCCCAGTTGGAGTAGCTTTAGTTTGGGGGTTTCCCAAAGTATGAAACTGACCTCCTCTAGGTGGAAATCTGGAGGATAGAGGTAGATTCACATGCCAAACATGTTGGTCGTAATCAGTGTGGAGGAGGTAGGTGTAAAGGATGGAACATAAGTAGCAGCTTGTCTACATAGTTGATTACTCCATCCAGGAGTATTGAGACCAGGATTAGATCCAAAGAAGAAAGGAGGTAGACCCTCAACTGACGGGTTCGTTTGGGGAATTTGAGTTCCACCAAGAGAGAGATGAATATATGAAGGGGCCATGCCCCCAGGTTCATTACTAGGATTTGTATTTGTTGTTGGAATGGAGATAGAAAGTTGCAATGTAATATTTGGCATACCATAAGAGAAAAGGGTTAGAGGTCATAGGTATGGACTGAGAATTATATCCCAACGAATGAAAAAGAGGCCCAAAAGGGTTCGTGACTATGGTTTGAGTAGAAACCATGGGATGGATAGGAGTGATGACGGGAACCTCATGTTAGAATATAGAATATGGTGTGCTCGTTTTACCATTGACGATACCCTCATCACCCAACCATAGGCCAAAGCCTCCCTCCGAGCACCTTAACCTTGACTGAGAATTCCTCTAGAAGAAAACCTTAGGCTAGATAGCCAAACAAGGAGAAGCACATCAATCCCCAAGGATAGCGCATCACAAAAGCTGATAAGATAGTCCCAAACCCTAGCCAAGAGATATCCAAGCCAAAAACTGAAACTAGTTGCTGCTGCAGCTGCACCTGCATCTCTCCTCCAAACCTGCGCACCAGACTGCAACTGCAGTGCGCACCAACTGGGAAACTGCAATCCTGAGATGTGACAAATGAGAACTAGCACCCTGTATATATAGTAATCCTACCAGTTTGTTGGGGCCGACTTCTCTTTCTGGGTATATATCTGTTTAGTATATTATTATTAATTCTGGCGACTTCTTCTCTTGGAGGCTAATAGCCTAATATAAATTATCTTCTTGAGTCGACAAGACTTCTAGGGTTATTAGCCAACTCATTAGGGTTTCTCTTGCTTCCTGGAGTCTTCTATTCTCATCAGGTTCACACGTGGGGGTAAATACCTCCCGTAGCTACCATAATATTAACACTCCCTCCTAGCTAGAGAGGTATTTATAGGTAATTGACTTGAGCATAGAACACACCATTTACCCGGTAGCATCAATATAGTCATCATGACCATCACCGTCACCATCAGCTGCATCATCTTTCGAAACCATACTTCATCTGACTAGTTAGATATGATGTTGGATAGGTCACTCTCACCATAGAGTGATATAAGAGGAGTTAAAGCTCTGAACTATTTTCCGTCTGGAAAATCTCTTTTCATCATTCATCTGAATGATCATTGTCTCCAATAAACTATTGATAGTCTTCAAGGCAATTAAAACAAGGATAGAACACACCTGTGTCTATTCATAGTAGTACATAACTACAATCCAGTGGTTAACTACCACATCAAGTAACACACAAGTACTTG